>WEDG01008872.1:0-24451 GCA_017591395.1 Schistocephalus solidus | reverse complement strand
AAGGCTACTATCACTTAAAACTAATTCACGCGCAAGTCACCGTCCCTGCACCACCTGGTATGGAGCATACGGTGGACCTTGACGAAATCGACGGTCGAACTGTCGAGTCTCGAAGGAACCAATAAATCCGCAAAAAGCATATACTTTGTTGCTGATCGATTCTAAGAGAGCCTGGAAGCGCATGGCTTTCACTGGTGTATCGTAACTGCAGAAGCATCGGGCCGAGGGATCAAAGGGCCAGGTCTTCAGATATGGCTGGCTGACTACAGAAAAAAGGCCAAAAAACTGTCAATTCGGCTTCGCTTGTCTCTATTGATACCAGAGACGGCGGACGGACGAATGCATTATATTCGAAACTGAAAGTGCGGCCATCACATGGATGAGCACAAATTAGCTAAGTCGTGAAGACCGATTACTTCGACAGTAAACCGTAGTGAGACCTCACGGGTACAACTGACAGACCACAGGCGTCCCGTCCAGTTAAGTTTATACAACCTGGCAGAATCCTTATGATGAAAACCCATCAAGGTCACCCAGTGCGCGCATCATCTTCGATCAGGATTCGTCTCCGTACCTGGAGGCGAGGAGCATGGGACATCGCAAATCTTTCCGTGCGGCCTAGAAACTGGTTCAAACTTTTCCGTTCAAATTGTCTTCACTATTTAAATATATAGACAATACTACTGAAAGAGCATAATGTAGAGACACTAGTGCTGAAATACAGAATACAGAGACCACACATTGTGACCAAGCAGATGGATTAGAAACAAAGTACACTTCCGCACAGCTTGAAAAAGTTTGGGAATCAAGCCACAAATAAAATTTCGGCCTAGTAGGGGGCAGAGGGCATGGAAAAAACCAGACTTACCTTAGATTTGGATACTCCCTCATCGTAAAGGGCTTTAGTATTCTTGAGCAATGCTTCCAATTTGCTTAGATTGGATTGCGCCCTCGAGATATCGGCACGAACTTTGTCCAATTCTGCCCCCATCTTGGTCTTCATCGTGGTAGCATGCTACGTGAGGGAAACAAACAAAAAGACGCTAAGAAAGAAAAGTTACTTTTCAGATTTTGGCCTGAATCTACCACCACATACTGTGGAGCATATGGTGTACATCGTCAAAATCGACGGTTGAGCTATCGAGTGACATACAAGCAAAATGAAGAAGGAACAATTGAAACGAACTCTATCCAACAGTCGGTGATCCCACATGTGCATACAGTACTGACCAGGAGGACCGAAGTCTTCGCTCCCACACACACAAGCATAGACCATTAAAATTGTACATAAAAGGCTGTAGGAAAACGTTTAATTTTAAACCCAGACACTACAGGAAACCATACCTCAAGTAACAACCGTCGGGAGAGGTACGGTTTAATCGGATTCCTGGAAAACCAGAGGGCTGGGGTGGGAGAGCTTGGAGTCGAGTTACGGAGGATAGGCGGCGGCAAGGATAAAATGTTCTCCTCCATAACTACACCATCACCCTTATTGTTGCTGTAATCTGCATCACGAACTTCCTCCCCACTACATATTCCTCAGCCAAGTAAGAAGTGAACACGAGCAGAACCGCTTACAGTACTACGATCCATGCTACGGTGTCCGCGGGAACCGACGTGATCCGCACCCCCAGTCCAGTGGTGCGGGTGGATAGTGTGCGAGTTAGACTATCCAATCTGAATTGGACACTTGAAATTGGATGCTGGAATGTGCGAACGTTCATGGACCCTGGTACCCAAAGCCTAACGGTACGCAACCTTTATCAGTACAAAGTAGATGTGTGCTGCCTGTCGAAAGTCAGAATTCCTGGTTCAGGCGCAAGTGTAATAAAGATCCGCAGTCAACTCCCAGTTCACCCTGTACCACAGCGATCTATGCGACTTTTCTGGTAGACATGATGTGGCTATTGCCCGCTCGGAACAAGCAATCCATGTACTACTTGCATGGTAAACCTGGCAATAAACGGATGGCCTACGTGTGAGTGAAGGTTCATTTTGCAAACATCTCTATCGTCTCCGTGTAAGCGTCAACTTCCGGTGCCAAAAGCACGATCAAGAGACGCTTTACACGCAGCTGAAAGCGTTAGTTGAAAGACTTCCTCACTGCGATCTGCTGACTGTTGCTGGGGACTGAAATGGCCGGATTGGACGTGGTGACTTCACAAACAGTCATATTATAGGGCGCTTAGGGCTTGGTTTGCGATGTAAAAATGGTGAGACTGCTGAACTTTGCTGGCAAGAACCGACTGTTTGCCACGAACACGTGCTTCCAGCACCGTAACAAACCTGCTGACCCGGTATTCAAACGACGGTCATACGGCCAGTCAAATCGAATATATTCTAGTCAGTTTATGGTTCCACAGCTGGGTTCATGATAGCAGATCGCTGCGTGGTGCCGAGACTGGTAACGCCGATGGGTCGGACCACGTTCTCGTTCGTACACGCTTGAAAGTTAGACTCATCTGCGCCCAAAATGTCTCGTGCTTGACGCCTCAAGGTCACCAAAATCCAGCCTCCCCAACACTGCCGAGGCCCTGAAAAGAGAAATCCGGTCCTGCTTTTACGACCTGGACCGACAGAGAATGCAGCAGCGCATGAACGTCACTGAAAGTAACAGTCTATGGGTAAGCTGAGAAAAATTCTTGATGTAATCAGCGACGCCGCAGTGACCGGATAAGCGGAAGAACGCTGCAGTTGTCTGCGCAGACGGTTCAAACTAGGTGCTGTGGTGATGAGTTCTCCCGCAAACTCCGAAAGATGACAGCGAAATCGGCTGGGAAGGACCAAAAGAAACATTGGACTGAAATAGTGGCCTCCTAGAAACAGGTCCTTAAACGTCGGTGACACTCAAAAACTCTAACAAATTATCCTAAAAGTTAGTGTGACGTGGATGGCGGGTGTATTGCTAAAAACTTGTTCAAGGTCGAGCGATGGCGTGAGCACTTCGAGCACCGAACACAGCACCCTCTCGTTCCCATCTGCAGCGGGGTTTCTCTCTCTCTCTCTCCTACCTAAACAGCGTCAAGCGACCCCCTTCTGAAGGAGAATTCGCTAATGCCATCCGAAAGGTTGCGCAACAACAAGGCACCTGGAGCAGACGGTATGCCCACTGAAATCTACAAGTACCGTCTCTACATTTTGGCGCCCTGGCTCGAGGAAGTGATTAAACAAGCGTGAAGACGAGGTCGTTTCTGATGACTGGGGTTCAGGCATCCTTGTACCTGTCCACAAGAAGGGAGACGAAACGAGATACTAAAACTACCGTATCGACGTTGCAGTTAAAATCTTCGCTATTGTCCTTCTCAGGCGATTCCAGGCTGTGCGCGACTCTAGGACGAGGCCCAACCCAGCCGGATTCCGTGCTGGGCGTGAATGTGCGGACCAGATATTCACACACTTTGAATTCCGCTACAGTTACCAACAACCGATGGCCGCCTGCTTTGTTGACTTTACCGCCGCGTTCGGTTTTGCCCATCGTGAATCCCTAGGGCGGATAATGGCACAAGATGATGTACCATCAAAAATCATCACCATAATCAAGGCCTATTACAGCTACACAACTGTGCGATTTTTTGGTCCATAACAACCTGTTAATATTCGGTATGGCGTTCGACAAGGTTGTATCATATCGTCCATTCTGTTCAACTATGCCATTGACTGGATTCACGGGAGAGCTCTACATGAAAAGGACGGTGTTGAGCTTGCACCCGGAGGCCGGCTGACTGCTCACGACTACGTCGAGGACATTGGTTAACTAGCTTCAAGATTTGGTAATCTGCAGTCTATGGCGTCACGGGTGAATGAGGTCGCGAAATTGGTTGATTTATCCATAAACACTGGGAAGGCCAGTGTTTTCAAAGCTGTATCCCTGCTTAGTAGAAGGCATATCTCGAAATTGATGATTGTCAAACTGAAGTTTAAATACCTCGGAGGGAGGCTGCTGTCGAATGGACAGAGTAAGGATGACATGTCTCTCGAATGTATGCTGCTCGTCGTGTTTTATCAAGCCTTATCAAATGCCTATGGACCCGGCGCGACAGCTCCACCACCACGAATGTTCGCACGTACTGTGCATCAGTCCATTCTGTCCTTCTCTCTACGCTTGCGAATGCTGGGTTAGGTGCGTGGAAGATGAGTGAATACTGGAGGTATTTTACCACCGCTACTTAAGGACCATCCTTCGAGTGAACTACACCAACGCGTCTAAAATGAGATCGTCCACAGGCGTTGCGATATCGTAAGGATATCCTCAAGCCATTCAAGAAAGACGACTGATGTAGTTTGGGCAGGTTCTTCGTCGCCCACATGACGAGTTCAGTGCTACTGCCCTCGATCCGGCACCGCTACCCAATTGGGGACGTCAAAGAGGGAGTCAGCTCAAAACCTAGCTCGACCGAGTTCGTCAGGACATGGAATTTGTTCTTGGACCTTCGGTAGTCAACCTCTGTCGTTGGCGATGACAATGGATTAAGCTGTCCAGGTCTGCTGCCGAGGATAGTCATGTGTGGAGAGGTACAAATCGTGACATCATTGAGGCCGGCTAGATCAGGCATGATCGCAGCCGTAACAAGTACAAGAAAGTAAATACTTACATGATTGAAGACACCAAGTCACCGAGAACGTAAACGTTGGTTACCACTGGCAATATTGAATTTCAAACTGAGACGTGCATGCGGCGACCTTCAAGTCCAAGTAAGGAGGCCGCTTGCGCGAAATTGCTTAACCGCCTAGCGTAATTAAGCGGATGAAAGTCACAATGCACCTCCTGCCTATACTAAAAAGGCAGCAAGCAAAAGTCAGAAAAACCCACCATCGCCACCGCTAACGTCAAAATAAAAAAATCCATAGCTAAGGAAATTTCTCCAATAAGTGGACGGCTGCGAAAGATGGAGTCTCGCGCCGCCTAGAGGATATTTGTGCGGCAGCAACTTGCGATGCATCTACTTAACTATCTCCCCTCACACTCGCTGCATTTTGATCGTAAGGTCAAGACGATCGGATGTGAAAGTGGGCATAAGCAATCCGTCTACGCACACTACACACGATTTTTTCCGACCTCTGCACGTATAATGGGGGGTGGTCTCGAATATCTCGTAAGTAGATGTCAGACTTTAAACTAAGACACGGAGTCACTGCAATTAAATTCAGTCTAGAAGAGGACACCGAGCTTATCCATCAATTTCCAATCTTAAAAACCCACAAATGTTAGTCTATGGAAACAGGGTCCGATTAATTGAAGGTGAATTGAGCTCTGGTAAAATCTCATTGTCTTCCTCTCCCACTACCGCTCTCCAACGGCGCCCCTGGAGATGAGATCAGGTGCAGCGGATGACGTGGGGCAATGGCTCTGCTTCATGAATACCGAACATCGGCTTGGCCTCGGCAACAGCACCGATAGTTCTGGGAGCCCGGGCACATCGGAGTCAAAAGCACACGGCACCACCGATGAAAACAGTAAGACGCCTGCGCTCCATCGTCAGGACTACCACTTCAAGGCATACCTCGTAGTGATTGGAAAGGTGAAACTTTTGGCTGACAATTGAGCTCTCTAGGAGGTTAACTGCATCAGTTAACTCCGTCAGCAGCTTGCTTTCGTTCTTCTGATCCTCAGCGAGGTCGGCGACGGTCTTCTTTAAGGTCTAAAAGTAAAAATAGGAGAAGCAAGTCCAAACTCAGTCGGATGAGTGTTAAAGGTAGACAAATGGGGCGGATGTGAAGGTTCGAGTTCCAGGTGCTTGTGTAGGGGTAAGGATGGCATATCGAGCACCAAAACAATTGGCTTATTAGCCTGAACTTTCGAACTCGCGCGGGAGCCCATCGTTAGAGGAAGCAACAACAACCGACGCAAGTCTGGGGGTGACTGCGCAGGGCTCTGCATGCCGGCGTTAGATTGATACATCTATCGATTGAGTTCCCATCCGAGGATCGGGTTGCAGTAAATACTCGGTGTCTCTTGTTTCTGGTGTGGGTGATTACCTTAACGTCTACGAAATTTAAATCGTGGCCCATTTCGTAGATGTCGGTGTCTACTTACGATATTTCGTCACCTAGTCGCACAGCCATAGTATGTTCATGTATGCGCGATCCAAGCATGCGTTCCGTCTGAACTGTGTATTTACAAAGACAGTTTATGCATGTGATGCAACACATCAGCATCGAGCCCTGCGCAGTCATCTCCGGACTTGCGTCATTGATAATTGATTGTCTTGTATCCCCTATAAGTGTACCCCCCTTCTGTTTTTGCTGCTATCTCGGACGATTGACTCCTGCACGAGTTCGAAAGTTCAGGATAAGAACACAATTGTTCCGGTGCTCGAACAGCTTTCTTGTATACTCAGATAACGGGTGTTTCACACCGAGACGTCTTCTGATAGCGGTAGCGAAACGGCCTGTTGCAGGCGAAGAAATCGCAAACCGAGTATCTAAGGAGTTCAAAATGATTTACAATGGATCGCAAATATTAGGCTTGACGAAAACGCAAACATACATCATGCACTATAAGATACTGTCAATCCCTCGACACAACCTGTTGTGTTTTCGGTGTTGACGATTTTTTAAAATGCTGTTTATAACGAGTGCAATATTATCCCCAATACTTATGTGTTTTAGTTTAACTGCAGGTCAAGCATTCTTAATCTGACGTTTTACTCCATGCATTTGTGCGGCCTTCGATAGAATAGAAACTTTTTAGGAAGTTACGCATATTCACTTAGGTGCGTCACCTGCCATAAACTCGGAGCTGGATTACCCACTCCTCTTATTCGGAGTTGGCAGATATCAAGGGAGGTTCATGAAAATTTTCCTCAGACATGCAACAGAAAAACAAAGACTACCTTACAGAATAAAAAGTTGCGGGGAGATGGCTCCCAAAATTTCTGTAGACTGTAGTTTAGACAAAAGATTTCGGGCGCTATATAGGGACATTCAAGGAAAATTTCCAATAACATTACACGAAGGTCAGCATCCTATCTCTAGACGAAACAACCAAAAACAAATGGCCATTCTAAAATCAGAACAGTTTATCATATCCCATGTGTAGGTTGTTTTTGCATCTACGATGGCCGTAAAGACCAAAGGCTTGAGACCAAGTTCAAGGGACAGCTGCTCCTACAATATCCCCGTCTCCACTTTTCACAACTTGCCTGAGTGTGGTATTAGCTTTTACGGGTAGCGTACCGGCACGACAACCATCAAACTTGCACGGGTCATTCTCAATGAATTTTACGCGGTAACAATCGTTCTACCAGCCTCTACGCTCATAGAAAAGGCCCACCAACACAAACTGATAGCAGGCCTCAGACAAGGAAGATGAAGTTGGAAGCATTGATTGACAGGACGAGGCCTTTTAGAACGAACCAGTCAATGCCGTCCGTTTAAGAGTCATATCCGAAAGAGCTACAACGATAAGCATAAGTAGATTCAACTATTATAAATTTTCAGGAGTGGTGATTTGGGGGGGGTTGCCAAGAGACGGACTAATTTAGATCCGAAAACAAGAAAACCTGGCCCCAAGGACTTTTTCCTAAATTGGCCTCGATACTTACTGGTACAGCTGTGATTATAAGTGACCTTTACGACGTTGCTGATTGCACCTCTTACGGCTTTAATAGGAAATCTGCGGTCTATTAGGTAATATTTGCGTTCTATGAAACAGAAGGGCTAAGGGCATGCAGTAACGGATTAAGCCGCGCGGTCAACCGTTAAGCCCACTGCCATGCTGAATTCTTCCCCTAGTTCTGCTTCTTGTTTTTAGCTCCTATACGTCAATCGTAAACTATCAAACTGCTTTTTATCAGGCAAGATCACTAGAATTGGCGGAAAGACAGTCTTTGTCTTATCAGAACAGTCCGACCACCTCATTCACTGCCACTACTGAGGTGTGCGAAACCCCATGCAGTCCTGATAAAGCACCTGACATTGTAGCTTCCAGTTCATCCTATAACAAGTGCTTCTTTTCCAGGTACGACAAACACCCTAGTTCAAAGTATCCCACACGCGACGTGTTATGCAAAGGATGCGGTAAAAAAGGGCACCGCCAAAAGGTTTGCATGGCATCACGAACCCGAAAAGTCCTTTCCTGTACTCATCCCACTATTTCCGCCGTGGCATCGGCCACAGTTCCCGACTACCTTTCAAACGCAGTGGTGGAATTACAGATAAATGACACTAATTATCAGGCCTTAATAGACACAGGTAGCTCTGAGAGTTATTTCTCGTCCTCATTAGTACTCCGAAATACGTGGAAAATTCATCCATCTCGCACCAAGGTATCCATGGCCACCACCACTCTAACTAGCGCCAGGCAAGGACACGTAGAAGACTATGTCTATAAGCTTACTCTGACATATATATATATATATATGATAGTGTGGGGCTCACCGATCTGCTTAAGGAACATGCATGTTCCGTTGTGAGCAACATACTATCATCATATACCCGAGCGCAACCGACAAAAACAACGAGCCCGTGGCTCAATGGTAGAGCGGTTGACTCAATTACCAAAGGTCGCGGGTTCGAATCCCAGGTGTGCCACACTTGGGATTGGGTATGACTGGCTGATGACGGCTAACAAGCCAGAAATGGCCATTCCGGTTTTCCTTGTCTTTGTCGGTTCCACTTTAACATATATATATATATATATATATATATATATATATATATATATATATATATATATATATATATATATTCATTATCGAAAAATTTTGAACCTGATCTACCCTTGCACTAACGATTTCAAAGTACAAGCTATATAATCCTTGTGGCACAAATCATACATAGATCCCAGTTATTAAAGAGATACCATAGAAAGCCCATAAGATTTTGCAATACATGTGGATCACGTTTTATACTTCATAAGGAGCGATAAGAGGACCTTTCGCATGGACATTTAATGATATTAAAAAAATAAATGGCATGCGCTGGAAGTTGCATTGAGTAAGCCTGTCATTGCGACTGCGACAAGGTACTGCAAAGTAATACAACCCAGACCCAGCCAATATCAGGACTGACGTTCTGCTCTGTTTTATAGGGGAAGGGGGCAAAGTACCTATATTTAAAGTGTGATTATTGATTGCATATGCCCACGGAAGGCTTTTTATTCTAAATAAAAAGTAAACAGTGCTCAGGACAGCCTTTGTCTGCTTTCCCACTAGGGAAGGTGAATAAAAAACTTAGACGCATGCAAGGGCACAAAATAACTGTCACTGACCTCCAATTCCGACTGCAATTCGGTAGTTCTGCTAATAGCGTTGAAGAAGGCAGTCACATCACCATCCATATCCTCGCCAAGCATGCCGGTTACCTTGCGGTATTTCGTTATCGACTGGGTGATCTGTATGCGATTGGCGAAGAGCTCCGTAATTTGGCGTTCAGAGTCGTTCACGGCATTCAGAAGATTCTCCACTAGTTCCGGAAGCTTGTCTGGGTCCGAAATGACCTGCAGTTCTAGCGACTTTTTACGCTCTTCTAGCTTCCCGACCTCCTCACAGAGCCTAGCTGCCTAGGATAGTTAAGTTAGTAAAGGGTTATTCGGTTCAAGACTTGTGTGATGGCACATAAATTTTATGCTATTCAGAAAAAATGGGACGTGTTCAACTCCGGAGAATAGGAGACTGGGACAGCTACCTAGGCAAACCGTCGAGAAACTATCCAAAAACTTGGCTGGAAACCTAAACACCGTCATTTTGTAGTGAGCGCTCTCAGACGACTGTGAGTGGGGTTCACCAGACGACCAAAAAGCAGGAATGACTCCCTGAGGGCTACCAGAGGCCTACTAATAGGCTTTTGAGGATGCAAGAGAGGGTACAGACAACTGGCGCAACGGAACCCGCACCTAGGCGTGTCACTACATCCACCCATGTGAAGCATTTGTGATGGGTGTGCTTTCCCAACAAAGTGTCTACTGCCCACATCTAGCCTTCATGTTGGTCAAGTGCACCTAAAGCACGGCACGTTTAGGGGACACTATAAATCAGACAATTGCTGGGTTTGCTTTAGGCACCCCTACCGTCAAACTGCATTAACGAAAAGTCAAGAAAATGGCTACTGACGTGGCCAAAACTGAGAAAGTAACAATTGGAAAAAAATGACGCAGCAGTTTTTTGGAGAATTTAACACAACTGAGCAGATTTGGCGGATTCAATGGTGTAGTGGCTCGACTTCGCGCGCATGTTTTAGGGCTGAACCCATCATGACTATAGGTACGTATGCACCCGTAGCTGTCTGGTCCTCACTAATCCCGGCTGTCAAAATCAACCAATCACACTCAAAACTGACTCGAGCATGACCTCACCACTGTTTCACATTTAGAACGTCGCAGCCGCAGTGCCAGACGTGACCTCGTTCGGCTGCCAACTTCTTCTAACCCGCTCTCCGATAGTTCTGCACAGAACAGACTACCCTCCCAACTGGCGTTCCAATTCTTCTCTCCTTCCACAGAACCGAGCCTAGAGATGGTAACAGTCAGGGTCGTCCATAATTACGTAAGCTGCTGCGATAATGGCAAAGTAGGCGGGGTAGGTAGTATCAATCCAATTACCAAAGGCACGACGCGTTAGATAGTAATTTCGTAGCCCAGGTAGCAAAACATTTTATTATGCTAGTCTTACCGTTCTTGTAGCGGTTTCGATTCCAGCCCAGCTTTTAGGACAATCGAAAAGCCAATCAAAAAGGAGTAAATATAACCTAACAGGTACTACCAAAAGGGGTACTCCACAAGTGTTAACGAAATTATTTAAACACTTTCGGGAAAAATGTAGGTTTTGGGCGGTAAATGGAAACAAACGTACATCTTCTGAATCCTTCGCCCCGGATGCATTCAAGGATTCGAGCTTTATCTTTACAGATCCTAAGTGAGATTCCGCTTGCTTTTGAAGATCCGAGGCCTTGAGTACTCGGCAGTGAGTAGATTGATTTTCTCCCGGTACTCCGCTGTCTTCGTGCGTTGACCCTCAACCGCCACTCTCAGGGACGCAATTCGGGTGGCATAGGCTTTAGCTACATCCGCTGACCGTCCTGTGTCATCAACGATCTAGATTAACGCCTAAATATCAGTCATGTCCACTTGGTAGCCAACCTTTGATGCAAGCTCTCCCATATAAGTAGTCCTTCTAATGAATTCAATATAATACGACAGCATTCTTAGCCACTTTCTTGGTTCTCGTTCATCGGATATATCTACAAATCCGATTGGTGCGTCGTAACCGATTTTATGAAAAAGTGATGAGAGCACATTGAAGTAGGTTAGCCGCCACTCAAAGTTAACTGACATCCCGAATACGCCACACAAAATCCCGCACATTATATCGTCCAGCTTTGCAGCTAGAAGTTACAAATTAATCGAAGGATGATGGTACGGATGGTTAAATCTTGAGGTTTGATTCGTCTCTGGAGAGTTGATGAAAGATGTTCCGCTATCTCGTTTGCAGATAAAATCGAAAATGCTGGAAAAATACTTTAATAATAATTTACATTACCTAAAGAAGTCGTAATAACACTACCCTCCATTGTGTTAATACCAAGTAGGCGGTATGGCAGAGAAAATCAGGATGGGCGTTTGTTAACACGGTTTATTTTTCGGCATGACTAAACAAGTTTCTTAAACCATTCAAACGTGCGAACTTTGGCGATTCAATTAGCAAACGTTTTAGGCCAAATATCCGGTTCTCGTAAACAGAAGCCAGCACTGATCATTAAAGTATGCTCGAACGTACAGAAACGTAGTGTTAGCGTCCTAGCAACCCCAGGTGTGAGTTCGTTCGCCGATAACGTTCGCTACATTCCTCTGTGTTGTGCTGACAAATACTACCGGGCAGGATTCTGCAACTGTGTCCACAATTTCCCGTACTTTAATGTTTGAACCTCTTTGATTGAGAATGACATTGATAGGAACAATCCATAACTCTCTCGGCATATATAAAGATTACTGTTTTCTAGACATAGCTTGGGAGCCGTTCAAAGGCCCTTACCGATGAGCTAGTATTAAATTAATAGAATTACATCAAAAAAACATAGAAGAGCTATCTGATATCGACCTTGGGCGGTCGCAAACCTAATGTCAACAGGACACTGTGAAAAGGTGAACCAGAAGGCAAATAGAATAATGTATATTGTAGGCGTTCTTTTATTAACATTCCTCACGATTTTTTCGTTCCAACATCTGGAGCATTTGGAAAATCACAGGCGAGCCTTTATCTGTTTGCATTTGCAATATGAAATTAATTCGCACCATCCCTTGACTGCAAACATTATGATCTGCAAGAAAGTGTCCATGGGAGTGTTATAAAGTAGGAAAGGTCCTAAAATCCTTAGTATACAAACTTCGAGTTTTTGCGGATACAGTATCCCTTCAAGAATACAGGTATAGTTGAAGAGATCTCAGGTTGTTAGTGATCAGGGTCTGTATCATACACTTCAAGGACTTATTTGCACTGAGCACAACGGCCAACTTCTCTAGAAATGCCTCACATATCGAGGAACCCTGTTGTACCCGGATATTCTTCCGTACTCCCTTTGCGGCAAGTTACTGATTTCTGGATCGGTCTTACTGATACAGTTATTATGAAATTGTAAGTTTGAACAAGCTTCTAGTTGTTTAAATTGACAACTTTAGGGATACGATACAGACAGGGGTGGAACTTACATGTTAAGTGCTGCGTCGATCCATTTTTTGTGTTGCAGCTGGGCGCTCGGAAGCTACATCATAGCTGGAGTGAGATGCTGTGGATATAGTTCCTCCTAAATCATAACTGTGACTTCCACGCCCCATTTCCCTTCTTTCTCCGGCCCTGTTGGAAATTTTGTTAGAGCCCTCCTTCCTCGTTTCTACCGCCGGTTAATTGTGCACAATATACCTTCATTGACATTATTCCTCTTATATCTTTATTAATATATTGATCTGCTGAGATATTGTTTGATTGATGCCATGGCAAGAAAGGTGAGAGCTAATCGTTTAGGAAAGAACGATCCACCTACTTCCAGCCTCAGCCCAATCCTGAACTCACTAACAAAGCCAGAACCTTTTAGTCAAGTGGAGTCCGTTAACGGCCAGCCTACTACAAAATAGTCACCAGCGGCATGTAATTGCAAACGTTATTTATAGTTTCTTGACATAAGCAGCTCAAACAGACAAGGAATTCTACAATGCCAAATAAAAGCCATGTACGTACCTGCCACTAGGGCGAATATATACATATATATATTATTACACATTATCAAAATTTCTCCCAGCACGAATCCTGACTAGCCCTTCAGGTCCCTGGGGATGAAGAGACTGTGATGGACTAGAGCAGTACTCTGGGGGAGACTACGGTGAGCCATTCTAGCCCTACCTCAAAATGTATAGGGAAGTCACCTTTTCTTCACTGCTGGCCTCTTTTGTAATATTGTTTTTTTTTACTCAGTTATTTCCTCATAAAATATCCACTGCCGTATTTCCCTGCAATAGAGCACTCCGAATCCTATCGCAACCCCCTTCTTTTTATGGAATTTAACTCAGCCAGAGACAGCTTTTTAAGTTCACAAACAGGCGTTCCGCACCGCACTCATTCTTTCACAACATAGGACATGTTACAGACAAATAAAAATGAAAAGAGGGTTTATAAAGAATGTCTAAATGATAAATGTTCAGGCTAAACATGCCAACGTTACATTTACATGCGTGCACCTATATAAAGTTCATAGTCGTGGATCATCAGACAGTGATAAACGGGGGCATGACCCCATTGATTTTAATGTAGTTTTAAGGTTCCATACCGCTTGTCCATGTCTGCCTACTTAAATGGGTGATAATAACATCCAGGAATGAACGGATTAATCAGTTTTGCCTTAACTGGTCACTTGGAAAACACTGACCTGCTGATCTTGTTGCATGCCGGAACGTGAGTGCTTCTAGTGCCTGTTAGTCGGGGCGCTTTTGAGACTGTGGCATGTGATCCATTGATTTCTTAATTTGTCGAATGATCTTATGCTTTAAATTATGTGATTAGTGGGTAATTTTAAATCACTCGAGGTTTTATTAGCTCTAACAGCCAAATATCGCCTCTACTGGCAGACTCAAGGCTGAAGGCGCATTTATACCCTTCGTTTATCGTCTTTTGCTGTTTATTGGAAGTAAATATGAAGCTAAATTATTGAAAATTTCACCAGGGCTCCAGTTACAGATGAAATAAATGTGACAAAGGTCACACTACGCCTCAAACGAAGATTCTGACCCTATTTTTCCCTTTAAGTTATCCGTGGTTGTAGATCCGTCACTGGAAATCCAATTGTCCGAAATCAGCCAAAACGTTTATACGAGTATGTATTTTATGTGTATAAGTCATAAGGGGGTGTTTAATCCGCCTATGTCATTTAAACAACTAGTGTTTGGAGAAAAATACTTTCTGGCAGTTCTACAAGAGTTCTGTTTAAAGGCACTAGTGCCACTAATCCACGATAAAGTGTATTTTCAGATGAGGTGGTCCTGCCATCCTGGGTAAGCATTGACCCACAATCGATTTTTGACAATACCTGGAACAGGTATAAGCAAGTATTTCAAGAATTGGGCCCGTCTTTTTTGGCTTTGTGTGTAGTTTGCTCGAGCTACTGTACCTAAGGTCAGAAATGGAAATTCAAGGAGTGTACACTCAGCCGCATCTTGATGAACTGAATAATTAAAAGGATCCGGTCACTGTCTGTAACCATTTATTATTTTGTTAGCCATACGATTGCTGGACAGCCCATCGTTATCGAAATGTTCTTCATTCATAAAATGTTTAATTTTGTTAGATGATTTCCTGGGTGGCTGCCTTAGTAAACTGAGATACCTTCTCGCTACTGGCCTGCGAGTTCCACTTGCACAGGAAGACGTGAAGCTGGCCTTAGAGAGTTTTTGCACGACACCCTTGCGCGCTTTTACGTCGAAGAATTAAAATCCCATAATGGCTACAACTGATAAATTTGTGTATTTTCGTAGAGCAGCTACGATAAATACAGGTATTCTTGCGAGGGTATCTCCATTATAATCTGTAGGACATTTTGAGTGTGCGATTTGTGTCTGAACTATGAATGTTTAATACTTTGGCAAAATCGGGCGCTGCAGCATATGCTCAGATCCCTGTTCAAGGATTTACCCATCGACAAAGCTGCCCATTCCCCCAATCTGTCCTATGAACCTAGCCAACGTCTTCGTCAAGCGAAAATTGCGGTATTTTGGGCAACTGGGACCCGACACGTTTTCCGTGTCATTGAACACATTCATTAATAAATGCAGTCACTGCTTGTCTACGCAGTTTTTCTAGAAGTGTCGATATCTCGGCAGCACGAAAACAGCAATACTGCTTATGTCAGCAATCATTACTTTTCGTTAACCCCGTAGTTTTGCTTGCATTTGCTCACGATTTTCCTTGCGATTATTTTTCAATTTTCCTTTACAGTGTATAAAGTTTGCCACCGAAGTTTGCGTATATTCTACAGATATTTTTCCGCCTTTTTAATGATGCATCGTTATTTTTATAAGAAGGATACGATCATAGGTATTATTTTTAAATATTCATCACTGGGCCAACCTTCATGACAAAAATCAGTCGTTTTGGGGTGTATGACATTGTTTCGGCATCCCCCGTTGCAACCCATTCGCAACAGCGTATAAGGGCCAACTAACATAGTCCTATATGTGCACAAGAATCCTAAAATACGGTCGGCTGGTTGGCTGAGGCAACCACCGACACCCCATTAAGTGTCGTTGTCCCTTGCAACAGGTACAGCAGGAATTGGTTTTCATCCGTTAAGGGCATTTTAAATGTCGCTGACAATAATTTCGGAAAAATCTGTACTAGGTTAGCGAGCGACGGCTTATGAATCACAATAGTCTGTAGCAAATCAAGGCAATGTTAGGTGATAATCACAGAATAATGCAGGCAATAACCATGGTTGCCAACCACAAGCTTCTGCTTTTCCATTGTGCAACATCAAGGCCTATGAAAACATCGTTGATTGGCTAATGGATAAAGCCGATTTTGACCGAGAAGCGGTAAGTAGATATGTACATCTATATGCTTGTTACGGCTTGCAATAAAACAGATGACCAGAGTTAGAGGGCGGAAAGAGGAGCCCATCAGGAATCTGCTGCCCATTATAGTGCGATGACCGTTGTGCATCAACTTCTGCTCGCGGGGTTCTACTGGAAAACGGTCGTTCGTTGCCTGTTCCATGTATGCCGTCCTCAGTGGTATGTCTAACATTTGACACGTCTAGAGGTACTTTGCCAAAAAGTGCATTTTAGTAACTGCCATCCCGTTTGCGTAGCTGCTGGCTGCCCGGCGCGTCCGCTAGTGACGGATAGTTAATGAGCCTCCAGTGAAGGTTAGATGCGAAATAAGCAAACTCTCGGATCCGACGAAATAGCAATTGTGGGCAAGCAGCGACAGTGCTACTAGGGCGTGGAAGGCTGAGGTATGGCAATCCGACTGCCTTATAAAATGCCGCAAATCCTTACGACGGCACTGTAACATGTGACAGTGAACCACTTTTAAATAAGTTTGCTTTCAACCGCTGCCTTGTGTTTAGGTTCTTGAGCTAAAGTGCTAGAGGAGACAACCTCGAACAAACAATCCAAGCGGCTGTTGGAGACCCGCCTGTATTCAAAATCCCCAACGAACTTCATGAAAAATGTCCGATTACATCTCTACGATCCACGCTACGGCGTCTGGGGCAACCGATGCGCTCCGCAACCCTGGTCCAGTGGTGCGGAAGAATAGTATACAAGCTGGCCTACTCAACTCGGAACGGAATTTTGGTATTGGATGCTGGAATGTGTGAACTTTTCTGGACCCAGTTACCCAAAATCTGAGAGCAGTCCGTCTGCACCAGTACCACGTGGAATTTTGCTGCCTGTCTATTGTCCGAATCCCAGACTTAGTTGCAAGAGAAATAAAGATCCTGATAGTCAACTCCCATTTCACCCTGTAACACAATGACCGCGCGACTCATCTGATGGGATACAGTGTGGCTATTGCCCTCTCTGAACAAACAAACAAACCGTGCACTACTGGCATAAGAACCAGCCAATGACCGATTGGCTTACGCGCGACTAAAGGGTCACTTTACCAAAATCTCTGTCGTCTCCCTTTACTCACCAACATCAGCTGCTCACAGCGCAATAAAGAGGCCTTCTACTCGCAGCTGCAGGAGCTAGTAGGAAGATTCACTTGCCGTGATCTGTTGATAGTTGCGGGGGACTTCAATGACAGGAATGGACCCGGGGGCTCGTCAGACAGTCACCGCATAGACTTGTGTGGGCTTGCTTGTCGATGCGACAATGGTGAGAGAATGCTGAATTTTGCTGATCAGAACCGACTATTTGTCCCGACCACGTGCTTCCAGCACCGCCACAAACATCTGCTGAGTTAGTTTTTCAAACGATATTCATGCCAGAAGTCAGCTTGATTACATTCTAGTTGGTTCAAGGGTCCACAGCTGGGTTCACGATAACAGCTCGATGCGTGGGGCCAAAACTTGTAACACCCACAGGTCTGGTCGTGTTCTCGTTCGCACACGCCCGAAATTTCACCTCTCATCTTCACCCAAAATGCCAAGTGCGAGATGCCTTGATGTCGCAAAAATCCGGCAACCCAGCACTGCCGAGATCCTGAACACAGAAATCTGTTCCCATTGTATGACTCGATCTGACAGAGAAGGCAGTGACCAATGATCATCACTGAAGACATCCGTCTCTTGAGCAACTGAGAAAATTGTCAGATTCACCCAGCATTGCCGCAGTGACTGGATCAGAGGACGAACCTGCAGTTGTCTGCCCAGACGGCTCTAGCAATGTCCCATAACGATGTTTCCTTCAGCCAACTCCGGAACATGACAGCAAAATCAGTTAGAAATGATCGGCAGAAATATTGGTCTGGAATATCGACGTCCATGGAGCAGGCCTCAAACGTTGGTGGCACTCGCAAACTTGACCAAATTATCCGCCAAGCTAGTGGTAAGCCCTCGACACTTAGTGAGTCTTTTCGCGATGTGAATGATGGCTTTGTTGTTGACAACTTGGTCAAGGTCCATCACAGGCATGAGCACTCTGAGCACCTCATCAACTTTGATAAGCCACTCACCACACCCTCTGTATCCTCTGCATATCAGTTTCATCCCTCTCCAGCCAATGCAGTGTCGTGTAACCCCTCTTGCGAGGGAGAAGTTGCCAATGCAATACAGAGGCTGCACAACAACAAGGCGCCTGGAGAGGATGGTATCTTTAAGAAATCAACAAGGTCTTGGTCGACACTCTGCGCGCTGGCTTCATGAGGTCATTGAGCAAGTGTAGATAGACTAAGTAGTTCCTAATGACTGGGGTCCGGGCATCCTCTTGCCTTACTTCAAGAAGGGAGATAAGACAAAGTGTGTGAACTACCGCGGTATAGTCCTCATTGACGTTGATGCGAAGGTCTTCACTATTGTCCTTCTCAGACGGTTTCCGTCTCTACCTGACTCTAGGACGAGACCCAACCAAGCCGGGTTCTGAGCTGGGCGTGGATGCGTGGACCAGATATTCACTTGGAGGTGCCTTCTGGAATTCCGCCATGGTTACAAACAGCCGACAGCTGTCTGCTTTATTAACATCGCCACTGGGTTCGACTCCGTCCATTGTGAGTCCCCATGGAGAATAATGGAATTTGATGGTGTTCCGATCAAAATCATTGCCTTGATCAAGGTCTTCTATCGCTCCACCACTACTCGAGTCCGTGTCCATAAAAATCTCTCCCAACCCTTAGATATCCGATCTGACGTTCAACAAGTTTGCATCCTGTCACCCATTTTATTAAACTATGCTATTGACTGGATTCGTGGGAGAGCCCTACATGGTTCTGATGGTGTGGAATTTGCACCCGAACGCCGCCTGACTGACCTAGACTTCGTTGACGATATCGCTTTGCTAGCCTCAAGCTTTGTTGATCTACAGTCTGTGGTGTCGCTGGTGAATGAGATCGCTAATTCGGTTGGCCTATCCATAAACACTGGGAAGACCATTTTTCGCTGCATCGCTTACCAGGAGAAAGCACCCATCGGGATTAATGGCTGTCAACTTGAAGAAGTAGACAGTTTCGAATTCCTCGAAGCGAGGAAAAGGGGCATCACCCTGCGCAAATTTTTCTTAGGAGGACCAGAGAGACAAACGTGTAGAAAACCCTCGTAGCCCCCCTACAGCCTTCACAAGCCCCTCTATATAAGGTAGGGCTAGAGGGGCTTGGTGGGACTTGTTCTAACAGAGGTAGGGCCTTCATGCTGATGAGAGCTTATGAGGGTTCGAAACGCTTCTCGTCATAGGAGAAATTTTTAGCGACAAGGAGTTCATTTCACTTCCGTATCACTGTGGGTGTGATGATAATACTTATCAATTAGCTAAAGGAGCAACCGTTGGGGAGACGAGACAGAGGGACCCACCGCGGGTATCATAAGTACGCTGTTGGACGAAACGAGGAAGGGACCGAAAAGGTCACGAAGGTAATAAGTGAAGTGCTGGAGATGCGACCATGATACTTTCTTGCCGATTGCTGAGAACATGGACAAGTTGGCGAAAAAAGAGGAACCAGTCACAATCATCAAACGTCCTTGCAGTGTCGAGACCAGTGAAAAGGTTAAAGGCCACGAAGACCAGCGCCCCAAGGTGCGGTAGATGCGAAAACTGACGGGGTCATCGCAGTCTGTATATAGTCGAAAAGAGGAGACATTCAAAACAAAAGAAACCATCGGGATTGTCAGCATTTTGCAAGTATGACCGAAATAAGGGACAAGCAACGGCTGCAAATCGTCTCTGCAGATTACAATATCAGTGAACTTAGAAACCAATTGGAACTATCTCAAGTTCCAGATGGGCCCTTTTCAAAGACTTAAATGAGGGTATTTAGGAAGAAAGCAGACAATAATGACTCTATGTCTTCGAACTTAAAATGCTTACGCAATTTAGATTTTAAAACCAATAGTGTAGACGACGATTTAATTTCGAGTGGAAAAGTACTCCAAAGGAAAACATATTTGAGGTCAATGAAGCGAGAATGGTTAAGTTCAGTAAAATTAGTGTAATAGGCACTCTCTTTGAAGACCATAAAAAGATTACGCATGCCCTGGATGTGAAGCAGGGACCTCGCAATCAATAAAACACCATTTTAACCACTACACCACTCAGATATCGTGTTGTGTGTAAGCCCTTCAAGTGTCTACTTGTCAATTCTGCAGTCCGTATTTAGATTCACCTCAGCACTCTTTGAATTATCTACTTTCCTCTCTGAGGTTAATCACATTTTAACGCGTATGTAGCATCTCAAGCATTCAATAATAAAATAAGTCAATAGAAGCAATACGAAACCGACGGATTATTTTTGACTAAACAACAAACTATAAAAGGAGGAAGGGGGAACTAGGGACTGTAACCGGAGGACCATCTTCTACGCACGCTGCAAGGACACTACTCCCTTCATCCTCACCAAAACTCACAGTAACCGCCACAGCATATTCAAACAAGGAATTCACTCTCAATCCGACTTGGTCCTGCAGTAAAGCAAAGAGGGGATTAAATGATCATGGAGGAATTACTAATGACAGAAGGTCAGTCTGCTCGTGTGAGAGCGTTAATTTGTAGAAGATTATGGTTTCAATCAAAACGAACCAAGCAGCAGAGGCCGGTTTTGAGTCTTTTAACCCACAGCAATTAACTTTTGACTGATTGAAATTTGTCAGTATAAGAGATGCGGGATACAGAGCGAGAAAAGTGTCTTCGCATAAAAACTCTGAACATGTTCGAGCTTACCATGGTCAGTAATTAGACAGAAGAAAGGACAGTTCAATTTGATAAGTCGATTACACTTTTGTCATTGTCAAAATGTCTGACATCGAGCTCTTCAAAAAATTACTAAACTCGGTTTGATCCAAATATCCAATTCACGATGAAAGCTGAAAAAACAACCAACTTCCCTTCCTCGGTGTGCTTGTCCACCGGTGTGAAAATGGGCAACTTCAAACTACAGTTTTCAGAAAATCCACCATCACAAAGCAAATATTACACTTCCATAGTAATTATCCTCTGTCTCAAAAACGCAGCTGCGTCCGAGGTCTATTCCAAAGAGTTTAAACACATTGCAGCATGCCAGTTGAAAAAAGAGCTGAACGGCAGTATCTTCATGACCTCTTCCGAGCTAATGTATACCCAAGCTCTTTTATCAACCAAAGCAAGCGCCCAGTGAACAGAAGACGGTCAAAAGAACAACAACCCGAAGTCTGGAGGGCCATTCTCTGCATAAAAGGAGTCTCTCAGGCAGTCTCTTGACTGTTAAATCCCGCCGGTGTAGGCATAGCCCATCCAACTCAGGCGACAATTCATCACCGTGCTATGCAACCCAAGGACAGACTCCTCCCTACCGAATCCTCAGCAGTTGTCTACCGAATATTTTGTAGCGATGGGGACTGCAACTAAATCGGTGAAACTGGACAAAAATTGCAACCCCGTCTACATGAGCACAACCAAGCCGCTTAAAGGCTAAACCCAAACTCACAGCTTGCAGTTCAAATTGGAGAGACTGGCCACACTTTTGACATTAAAGGAGCGACCATCATAGAGCAAGGAATCTCAAAAGCCGAACGACTTACGCTTGAGTCATGGTATTCAGATGCTAACTCTATCAACAGGCATCTAGGCCTTGCAACCGCCTATAAAGTCCTGCGTAATTATATGCGTAAAGACCAGGACAATATGGTTACGGTGGAACTAAGGCAAATAAGCGAAGACGGCCCCGCAACGAACCCATCGGAAGAGGAAGCAGGCTTACAAGCACCCTAGACCGATGTGGAGTTGTCCGATATCAGCGGTCGTCAGGCTGCGAACGAGAGAAAAAAAGCAATCAGTCTAAGGCTGACAAGCTCAACCTGTCATTCAAAACACTGATCAATATTATCTGTTTACTCTTTGAGAATGGAAAGCTGGCCAGGCTTTGCGAACTGTCAGCGACAATGCAAGCCTATTCCATTAAGCAAGTTACACTTGTCAGATAGCTCAGATTCTGAGACAGATTCTTCATATTCTTATGATGACAGGACTTCGTCGGTTTTCGACTTGTAAAACGCATCAAAGTATGAGGAGTACCGTCAAATTGATCGCTGGAAGGCGAGCCGACCTTACGTAACTTGTTGTGTAAGTGGGTAGTACGTTTAACAATGCCCTATATTCACTTCACTAACCTTTTTCAAATTATCAAGCCATCCTTTGCGGATCTGCCCAGACACGTTTTGGTGGGACCAGCAGTGCTGCACCGTTGATGGCAATGGGCAACAGCGAGTACTGTACCTTAGTGTGGGTAAAGCAGCTGAACAAGCAGTTACGTAATTTTGCAATTCAAATTCGAAATGATGAGACAGGCTGCCAATACATAGGGAAGACTAAACGAACTTTTGGCCTATTTAAGGTAGGATTATGGAAACCCATTTGAACTCAAATGTTTGTTTTAGGATTATATTGTGGTGTTGGCACGCCATCGAACAAGCAGGCGTTTTGAAAACCCCTTGGTGATGAGGTAATAGAACTGGCGATATGCAGTAGGAGGCTGCAATTCCGTTTCGCTGCCGTAATGTTTCATGCGCCTGCTAGATTTCATATAAAAGAAATAAAAATAGATCGTGCCTAATTTGGATGTGAAAACTGTCACATTAAGGGTGAGTTTGTAGACAAGGTAACCTAAGAAGGCGTGTTTGAGCATGATAGAACGAATAAAAATTGGGTATATCTCGGTACCAGTCTTGACGGAAAGTTGTCGTCACTCACTTCTCAACAATGCGAGAAACTGGAGCCGTTTATAAACGTGGTTAGTACTGACGGACATAAGAGAAATTTCAAATTTATTTTTAAAACTTCCCTAAGGGTAAGATCCCCCTGAACATCGTATTTCATTTCCTTTAGTCATGCGGCTTTAACTTTAAATTCACAGAAGCCAAAAGGTTGTCTTCTCGTAGCAAAAACACATCGATTATAGTCAAAATTTTTCGGCGATTGAAGTGGACATTATTTTCTCTTAGCATGAGCAATCAGCTCAATATTTGAAGAAAAACAAGCTGTTTATCTGAAGAGATAAAACCCCAAATGGAACGTTGGGTTTCACTCTCATTAGCAAATGAGAAGCCTAGGTTTATGTCTGCAATGCCAAAAGTTATCTAAGAGGTTTGCCCTCTAGCTAATGCAAGCCCACGTCCCTCCAGATCAACAGGAATTTCGATTCCCCTTGAATCTTCACCCGTTCACCTTGTTCCTGGTTCAAGTGAAATCGTTTCAATGCTACTTCATTCCCCTCTGAAGCAAACCACGCTTGCTGTAGCTGTAAAATCTATGAAACCTAAGAAAACCCCCAGTAAATCTGAGTCATTTGCTAAGCCAGTCGTCAAAACCAGTAATGTCATTACCGATGGGAAATTTGCTAACACCTCAGCATCTACAACAGATACGAACGCTGCTATAGCTGTCAAATCTAGTACACCTAAGAAAACCCCCAGTAAATCTGAGGCATTTCCTAAGCCAGTCGTCAAAATCAGTAATATCATTAAGGATAGAAAACTCTCTAACGCCTAAGCATCTACAACATATACCAACGCTCACATTGGCATTTTCCCAATCAAAAGTGCCAAAAATCCCCAAATAATTGTCTTCTAATTATGTTAACAGTTTTTCGAAATCATTTATTCCCTTTTCAAATGTATGTTTTCCGCCAATTTATGCTAACTTCCCCTCAAAATTTCATTTCTAGGCCACCTCCTATCTTTCCCACGCCACAATATAGCCTTCGCTTCCTTGGCTTTCATCCAAATATGCCGTTGTACAATATTCTCAGTTCTTTTAAAAGTAACATTTCGACTAATTGTAGACCAGAGCCATTTTTTTCACATCTTTTGTTTATTCTCTCCAGTTTTCTTCTCCACCACAAAATCTTCCTTTTTTGATAAATACTAATGAGCGTAACCTGCAGCTCAGGAATATGCTCAATTTAGTTTCACCCAAAGTGAGATCAGTTGTAAATAAGATGATAGAGATTAGAACAGTTGATTTTGAGCTTGATCCAGACGTGCTGTGTATCACTGAATCCTGGGTTCACTCTCTTATTTCCGACTTGACGCTCGCTATAGATAATTTAAATTTGTACCGACAAGACTGCGCTAAAAAACGTGGCGGTGGTTGCCTTATTTATATTAAGTCATACGTTGTACATATCCCTTTTCAGCTGAGCATTTCGTCCTTTTCTGGAAATGTGTGCTTGGTTTCAGTCATCCTCCAACACAATAAAACAGCAGCAATTGGTTGTGTCTATAATCCTCCGTGTTATTCTGGCAACGAAAGCGAGCTCTGTGAACTGTTTGAAAAAGTTGCAGGGACACCATTTGATGTCAAAATAATTGTAGGTGATTATAATCAGCCATACATTGACTGGCAGGC
>WEDG01008870.1:0-74155 GCA_017591395.1 Schistocephalus solidus | reverse complement strand
ATGTTCGCATCAGCCAACTGACCGGCTCGGACAGTAGTCTGACTGTGGGGGTGGGGAGAGAGTGAGGTCGACAGCTCAGTGCATATTCCTCACTATAAACAATCTGACGCGCTTGAAACTATCACGGTGCGCTAAAAAGCCGTGGCTTGGAAGGTTGCCAACTGACGGGATAACTCGGATCGCGTGGTCAGCCCAATGTGTGTTTTGTGTGGAGTGGCTGACTGGCGGACTGAGAGTCAGGTTGCAATGGCTCCTTCTTAATGTGGCCTTTATGGCACTCTCACTCCGTGGGATCCGAGCCAGGTGTGGTGGCACGCCCAGGGGCGGCTCCGGCCGCGCCAGCCACCTGCGCCCTCTCCCATCTCCGGTCTTCTTGACTCTGTCTTGACACCGGGCTCAGGTGGGGAGGAGGAGGAGAGATGCGGTAGCTGCAGCGCAAGGCTACTATCACTTAAAACTAATTCACGCGCAAGTCACCGTCCCTGCACCACCTGGTGTGGAGCATACGGTGGACCTCGTCGAAATCGACGGTCGAACTGTCACCTGGCCACACAAAAGAGCCGGGCAACTCGGATCTCACGTGCGGGCGAGCGCACATGGGGCTGACTGCGAGGTTGGAGTTGTCTCCTCAGTTGGCAGTCTTCCTAGCCACAGCTTCCAAAGCATCATGGTAGCTTCAAACGCCACAGATCGTTTATAGTGAGACATGTGAGTGGCGAGTCTGTAGCCGACGCCAATCAATGCCATCCCTGTCCGGCGTCCTTGTTCAAGGCTCACTGCCTAAAGGTCATACAACGTCGGAGCGAGTGGTTTCAGACTGGCTGACCTGCAGACCCTTGACTTACTTCCACTCGCACACTCGCGCGCGTCCCGATAGGCGAGGTTGCCTAAGGGCCACTTGAACAGGCCTTCCCTCGGGCGACGCAGCACTAGACACGACACCACTCAGGGAATGCAACACACACCCATTGGACAACACTTGACTGGATCCACGGGCCTATTTAACCAGCTGCCATCACAATTACCCCTCTCTCGGCATGACTGCAAGCTGTCAACACCGACCCAGGTATTGCTAGTGGCTACTGCTGCCTGAGACAGCAACTCAGGGTTCTGTGACCAATCAATCACTCATTCTGATGTCTTCTACCTTTTACTTACAACGGTAATTTGGCCTGATAACTGTAGTGCTCTCACCGCTTGGACCCTACAAGTCGACCTCTCTCTCCCTCTTCTATCGCCCGCGGGCAGTCTACAGACAGAGGGCAAAACATGTAGTAAACAGGCATCAAAGGAGAAAATGCCAAACCGATATGTTTGCGGAAACTAATGCTGCAAAGCGCAAAGGGTTTAGTCATGCTGGGAAACCTCGAACGGTCTCATACCCAGTGTTCAGTCTTCAACATGTTCAATTGACACTCTTCACATCAGTTGTGCAAAACGTTTGATGAATGACTAGATTTACCGAAGACGTTGGTCAAGGAGTTCATTACCGACTACAGACGTCCTCCTAATTAACATGAAAACGGAAACGGAAAAACGGACACGGAAACGGAAAAACGGTCTTTACGGAAAACGGAAACGCTAAAGCCGGGCCTGAAGTAAAAAATGGGCCACGATGAGAGACAAACCTCAACTGGCCCCAAATTTTGACGAGCCCTCCCATAAGTGAAAAATGGCTCGTAAGCTGTCAGCAGCTTTGTCATATAAACACACACGACACGACAGTTCAACCGTCCTAGACCGACGATGTACGCCGTATGCACCACACCATGGTGGTGCAGGGACAGTGCCTTGCGCATGGATTAGTTTTAAGTTATAGTGACCTTGCGCTGCAGCTACTGCACTCTCTCCTCCTCCCTCACCTGAGCCCAGTGTCACGACAGAGTCAAGAAGACCTAGGCGAGAGAGGATGCAGGTGTCTGCCGCGGCCGAAGCCGCCCCTTGGCGTGCCATATAGGCCGCATTAAGAAGGAGCCATTGCAGCCTGGCTCTCAGACCACCAGTCAGGTACTCCACACAACACCCATTGGACTGACTGCGAGGTCTGTGTGTAGTTGTCAGTTGGCAACCTTCCAACCCACGGCGCTTATCGTCCCGTGATATGCTCCAGCTCAGATCACACATGCAACAGAGGAGTCACATTGAGAAAGAGCTGAGGAGCAAACTAGCCTCTTAAACAGCTATGCAGACTGAGAGCATGTGTTTTGTGGTGTTGCATGTGATGATGTGAGGTACAGAGGCTGATGAGGAGAGATATAGTGTTGTGGTTTATCCGCCGTTGTTCTACCGTATGCTTTCATGGAGACGCATGTGACCTAATAGGCCCATGCGGTGTGTGCATGTGCGTGAGCAGTGCGGACAGTTGATTCAGGTGCGGCGGATGTATGTTGGTGCTCCTGGCCCTGGTTTGCCGGTCTCAGTGCGATGGATTCCCAAGTGACCGACCAGGCCGATGCGTGATGTGCATGTGCGGTGACAATGAGGACAAGATAGGTCGGAAGGTGCTGAGACTGCGGAAGCTCTGCTGCTGGTACTGGTAGTCGAGCTCATGGGAGGAATATTAGATGTGTTGCTGGGGGTGCAAGATGTGCTGGCGTCGCAGTGGATTCCGCTTTCGCGCATGCGATGAGTGAATACGTGTGGGCAGTGAAGGCATTGGAATCGGTGGTCTCTGCTCTGTTTTGGTGCTCCAGGCACTAGTTCGCCAGTCTCTGTGCGATGGATTCGCAAGTGACCGACCAGGTCGATGTGTGAGGTGAATTTGCGATCGAAATAAGGACAGGTTGGTACCGAGTCTCCATCGCTGGTACTGTGGGCGGCGGCGGTGCTGTTGGAGATATCAGGTGTCAGGTGTTGCAGAATTTGGTGTTGTGGATTTTTGTTGCATTAAGCTCGAATGTGTCCAACCAAGCCGATTGGCGTAATAAATGTGTGTTGACAGGCTGGGCACGTTGGCAGGGCTTTGACATTGGCGGTGTTAATCCGCAGTGCTTGACTTGCGAGCCGCTCCTTTGGCTTTAGCAGTGGCGATGCGGTTGGCCTCATAGATTGCTGCACCATTCTTCACGTATCTTCCATGTGCCGATCTATCCTGGGCGAGGTCCTCCCAGGTCACAGGGTTGATTTGCATTTGCTTCAGAGTTTTCATCAGTGACCTTGTAGCGTCGTTTTTGACCTCCCTGTCGGCGAGCACCCGTAGCGACATCTCCGTAGGAAAGTCGTTTGGGTAGTCGCTCGTCATCCGTTCTCACCAGCTGGCAGCTCCATCACAGTTACACTTGCCTCAGCTTGGCGTGGATGCTGAGGATTTCGGTCCGCTCCAGGACGTCCGTGTCCGGGATCCTGTCTTGCCAGCTCAGCTTCAGTATTCTGCGGAGGCAGCTGAGATGAAAGTGATTCAGCTTCCTGGCTTGGTTCGAGTAGACGGTCCCGGTTTCCGCTCCGTAAAGGAGTGTCGCAAAGACGACGGCCTTGTACATCTTCAGTTTGATGTCCAGGTTAATTCCATGGTGATTCCACACCGTTGCAGTTGCAGTTGCTGCGGACAAAGACTGCACTTCTGAGAAACTAGAGGATTATTACAAACGCGAATGGCTGCGCATGCAGCAGCAGTGGGGACGAATAACGCTAGCTATCAGATCGCGGCTCATTTAGTGGGACCTGACCACAGACTTCAGTTTGATGAGGCCGAGTTTCTCGCAAGAGGTTACCCTCACATGAGCCGTGAGTTGCTGCTCTCCAGTTTGCATTCAATAAATAAGCACAGTGACCTCACGCCTCCATATTTTGTGCTGCGATTTTTCCCAGGCAAAATTATTAACAATGCATGGAGAGCGTGAGCTACCAGCAGTCACGGTGACAGTGATCCAAATTGCGGAGAAATCGCCACGCCAAGAATCAATAATGGTGATGAAAGCACGGCAAATCACGCCTCAGGTACGGACCGACAAGCAATCATTGCATCAACTGCAGCTTCTCCCACCGAAAACGAGTGCTGCTAATTATTGTAGGCACTCGGTAGCAAGGCAAGTGCATCCTACGAGTACTGCACACATTGTGCGTCTATTACCCTTTTATGACTGTCTCCGATGACAGGTACGAGTGAGAAGGCGGAACTTCTTATTCCAGCGATCACTTCTTTTCTTCTTCTTCTTCTTCGTTTGAACTGCTTCCTAGAACTCACTTGTTAGCTTCGATCGGCAATATTGATCTTGCGCCCACATACGAACTTCTGCGCAGTCACCTCAAAACTTGCAGCACTGGTAGTTGATTGGAAAACAAACCCCTAGAACTTTCAATTGTCGCGAACTCGAATTCGAGAACGTTAAAATTCTACCAGCAGCCGTAACAAACAGGCCCGTAGCTCTGATATTTATCTTGCTTTCGCACAGAATGCTTTTGCACCGGTTTCTAACTGATGCTACCTTTTTACCAAATGATGGGAAATTCCCAATTTTTGTTTAGTGAACAGTTTAGCAATGAGAGGCCAATTTTAACAGAAAAAGGAATGGGGGATTGAGAACAGTCCTCAGTTGAAATGTCCTGTTTGACTGCTGACCATCAGCAAGATGATCTCGAGCTTTGGATAGCACATGTGCCTTTTTGACCTCTTTTCTGACAGAGATATTTGCTCAGGCCGAATTTAAACTACGCACTTGTTGATTTGTATTCAGAGGTCAAAAATGGAGCATAATGTGTCCCCACAAGTTTTCCGTTTCCTAGTGGAAAGGTTAAAATACAAGTCAGCTGCAAGCCAGCCATGACTTGATACGGTTTACTTCGAAGTGCTGCTGACTCTACTGAACCCTCTGGTGGAGTACATTTTCATTTTAAGTTATCCCGAAGTTGTGAGAGCTTATTATAATATTTTAATCAGCGGTCTTGTTCGTATTCAAGTCAGCCGTCCCATCTCTGCTCATTATCCCTTATGCGGGAAAGTGTAAAGGAATGTCAAAGTACTAATGGGCGGACTATAGCGAGTCATGTTGACGGTCTATCAGCCCTTCTAAAAACGTTTAACTTGAATCAAAAACCATCCATTAAGCTCATCGATGAAGAAATTAACACTCCTTTAAAAAAAGTGAAGTGGAAATTCTTGAATTTTGTTAAACCTGTTAGGCAGAAAGTAGCTTCCTTGTGGAGGGAAATACGTCGAAAAATTGGCTCAAGCGGAGCAGGTGAGATTTTTATAGTGTTTATAAACGTTTGTTTCCGAGAAAGACACTTTGACAATTGGACAAATTTTATCAAGAGTGGAGCCGAAAACGGTCATTTCTCGTTCGTCTGCTAAAATCTGCTAACAATATGTCAACGTTTGGTTTGAAAGACCCGAAGTTGGAGCCCGCTCCAGTTTCTTACGAAACAGTTGGTTCAAAACTATCATCGCTTGAGTCATGGGCTGCGATTTGAACGTGCAAAGTAAAGCTGTCGGCTTTATCCTTGGGAAGATCAGTAAAGCATGATGATGGTGGTGGTTATGATGATGATGATAATGGTGGTGGTGGTGGTGGTGGTGATGGTGATGGTGATAGTGATGAGGATAATGATGATGGCGGTGGGGGTGGTGGTGGTGGTGGTGATGGGGATGGTGATAATTAAGTAAAGTGTAAGGTTTAAGTTTGAGGTTAAGGTCAGTTTTGGGTTACGGTTATTATTGAGCCAAGGGTTACGGTTTAGGGTAGGGCTAAGATTAAGATGCCAGTTTAGTTTTACGTTGGGGCTAGTGTTAGCGTGAAGACGCGGGTATATTTACCCTCCTTGAAGGTTACTGTAAGGTCACCTATGCTATGCAGGCGGGGCAGTTCCTATTCCTATCCTATCCTATTTAAACGGCCATACAAGGGATCCTTACCAAGTAGCTGTTCCCGTTTTCTAACATGAAATCATACAAAGCCTTAATTCTAACCGTAAACGTAACCCAAAGCCTAAAATTACTTCTAGACCACCCTTGGTCTCTCTCTCTCTCTCTCTCTCTCCTCTCTCTCTCCTCTCTCTCTCTCTCTCTCTCTCTCTCTCTCTCTCTCTCTCTCTCTCTCTCTCTCTCTCTCTCTCTCTCTCTCTCTCTCTCTCTCTCTCTCTCTCTCTCTCTCTCTCTCTCTCTCTCTCCTCTCTCTCTCTCTCTCTCTCTCTCTCTCTCTCTCTCTCTCTCTCTCTCTATATATATATATATCTCTCTCTCTCTATCTCTCTCTCTATTTGGAATGACTAGCACGTGAGCTGGATGCCGGATGTCTCCTGTCTCCAAAACCGGGCACCTAGCCTGTAAAGGGAAGTTGACAATCTATGTCCTACCGTGTGCACATTTTCGGCTACCGTCTGGCATAATGCGTCTGTCTACTCACGCCTTGCCCACCGACAGTCCGCCCATATGACTCATCGTGTACGATTTCTGTCACCTGCCTGGGGCGCTGGGATGCGTCTGTACTCGCTTTTCAGCCACCGACACGGCTAGTTGCCACTGAGCTGGGTTCAAACTCTCGCGGACTCTGTCAGGCAGGTTAACCATTGCCCCCTTTGCCGAAACGATTGCATGCAGTTTCGTGAAGCGCGTGTAAGGGGTCTTTCTGTGGACTGTCGAAGGGACTTTCCTGGGCGGCAGACGACTAAAATGGGAGTGCAGGTTGTTGGCTGATTCCAAGACTTTTCTCAGCATCGCCGGACGCTAACACACCCCGCCCTCCCCCTTTTCCCCTCAAGTTATGCGTGGAAGTGTTAAAGTGAGGGGAGTGGCATCTGTGCTGGAACTGTCAGAAGAGGTGTTGCGGCCTAAAGTAAAGTATCAAAGCGCATTAGCGGGGGGAGATGGGGGAGGGGAGAAGCAGAATTCAGGTCAGCATGGCATCCGTCAACTTCAAACTTGGGCCTGCTATGTGCAGGGTCCAAAAATGAAACCTGAATATCTAGCTGCGTCGACTTGTTACGCCAGTGATACCAGCTCTGTGAAATCGAAGTAATCAATGCGGTTCAAGGGCACAACATTGGCAGTGCAAGGTAGCCGGTAAACAACGACGTTGACGATACTGATCGGACTGCGGAGGAAGAAGAAGAAGAAGAAGAAGAAGAAGAAGAGGAGGAGGAGGAAGGAGGAGGAGGAGGAGGAGGAGAAGGAGGAGGAGGAGGAGAAGGAGGAGGAGGAGAAGGAGGAGGAGGATGAGGATGAGGATGAGGAGGAGGAGGAGGAGGAGGAGGAGGAGAAGGAGGACAATAAATTTGTTATCGAGCCCGAAATTAGGCTGTTGGTTTCTTAACCTCTGTCTGCACTTAAATGCAGTTTTGTTTACAAGCCGATTTTTGCATACACTAATTATCAATACTACGGCAAAAGATAATATTTATGTTTGGATAAGCAGTTTTTGCTATAAGACTATACTGAGATGCCAAATCCAGTTGTCGGGCCGGGTTTAACTCGAGAAGATTTTGTAGAAGGTTGGATCTAGCCCCTATTTAGACTGCAGTAATTTTGAGGGAGATTATGGCATGCGTGGTTGACTTAAGGATAAAGAATATTTGATAAGTCAGATAGGTCTCACTCATTCTCAAAGTAACTTTAAGGTTATAATTACCTGCGCACCTGAATGTTGAATGGAAGCATCACAGGCTTTACACTTTAAAGCATTACTCTTTTGAGGTTTTTCTTGCTATTGCGCACATAGACATGACAATATTGCTTTTCCTTGAAGATTATAGTGTTAAATTAATAAGAAGCTTCTTATGCCTATCGTTTGGCTAGCTAAACCAACCTCTGTTAACCAATTATCGCAACTTCTCAAAGGGTTACTGCTCCACCTTTCACGTTTTAATTTGCGAGAAATGTTGTTTACTTAAACAGAAGTACAGCATACTGCTATGCCACCCAGGAATTCGGGATTTCCTCTCCTCAATGCTCCTGTTAATATACCGCGGACACAATCAGTTCGCCCATGTCTGGGTTGCCATCTCTCGCAAGAATTTCGTCCCAGCTATGACCCAAGAAAGGCACCACTAGTTGCAAGTTGATGTCATGTGATGTGATGTCATTGTGATGTCATGTGATGTGATGTCATTGAGATGTCATTCCTGCTCCTGCTCCTCCTGCTCCTGCTCCTCCTCCTCCTCCTCCTCCTCCTCCTCTTCCTCATCGGCGTCCTAAGAAATCTCTCAGTTTCTCCGAGGTTGTTGCTATACCCGTAACTGCACTAGATGTCGTGACAGCGAGTCATTCGATGCCGGATAATTGTACAAACCCAAGTGGTGTGAGAAGGCGGAGGACGTCAGCTGAGACTTTCCTTACGATTGGAAGGCCTAGCAAGATCTGGTCCTTTTTTGCCGTCTTTCTACGTCCCGTTTGCGCAAACCACTTTCCGCGAAGATCACCTCATAGAGGTTATAGTAATTGAACAAGCTTTTCTTCCGGTTCACTGTAGTGCATTCTAAAACGTCGGTATAGCAGCCTTACACGAGTGAATTTGTGGCGGATTGAGTGGTTGCTGTTCAAACTCAGTACTTGCGTCGTATTTGTCGTTTTTCCGCACACCTTGGCTTTTAGACTACTGCAACCTTTGCGGCCGACAAGTGTGTACTGAATGACTAGCTGTTTGGTTTATTTTCCAACCATTGTAACTTATATATATATATATATATATATATGTTAGATTACGAAAAACTTATTCGCCGAATTCTATGATCGGAATTTCTATGGTATGCTGGCAGACGTAAACCGCTGCACAATAAATCGGCAAAATCATTGGGATTGCTCTCATTTGCTTGTAGGTTACTCCATCGAGCTTGAAGTACGTTTTGAGACGAGGCCTCAGGAGGTGATCTTCCTCTTAATCGTATCAGCTTTCCAGGAGTCATTTCGATGGAAGCGTTTGCATACTGGTTGCAATTGACGACCGTTACACGCATTATGCGCATACACCTACCTTTTAAGTCCACTGATGATGAGTTCCAATGGAAGGCAAATGCAAGTCCAGTTCTAGTAAGGAACACTTCAGTTAATGCATTACGAGAGGCACTCCCACATCAGACAACTGACTGGCTCGGATGGTGGTCTGATTGTGGGGGTGGGGGAGAGAGTGAGGTCGACAGCTTAGCGCATTTTCCTCACTATAACAATCTGACGCGCTTGAAACTATCACGGTGCGCTAAAAGCCGTGGCTTGGAAGGTTGCCAACTCGGACCGCGTGGTCAGTCCAATGTGTGTTTTGTGTGGAGTGCCTGACTGGTGGACTGAGAGTCAGGCTGAAATGGCTCCTTCTTAATGTGGCCTTTATGGCACTCCCACTCCGTGGGATCCGAGTCAGGTGTGGTGGTACACCCAGGGGCAGCTCCGGCCGCGCCAGCCACCTGGCCCTCTCCCATCCTTGGTCTTCTTGACTCTGCTTGACACCGGGCTCAGGTGGGAGAGGAGGAGAGAGTGCGGTAGCTGCAGCGCAAGGCTACTATCACTTAAAACTAATTCACGCGCAAGTCACCGTCCCTGCATCACCTGGTGTGAAGCATACGGTTAACCTCGTCGAAATCGACGGTCGAACTTTCACGAGAGACATCCCCGTTTCAGGTTTTTCTCAATGCGACTTATCGGAAAGACACGTGCATAGGAAGCCCTAACGGGAAGACAGGTGTGCTTGCGCCAACTTCCAGGACGAGTACCTTATTCCGTATTTTAAACCTGAAAATCGATTTCAGTGCTTACTCGAACTCAGACCGTAAACCTACCACCTCAACCTCAACCGTAACTTTAGTCTTAAGCTTACCCCTGAACAATTATTCCTTTGAAATTAAGCGCAAGGCTGTAATTCCTTTTCCCGTGTCTTACCCATCGTGCTAGACTGCAGCTCCAAACAAATCACGACCTCCGTATTCTGCGCTGAAATCAGACCGGATCCATCGAAAAGGTGCGATGGGTTGACAAACGATGATTCCAAAATTACAAACCAGACAACAGAGACTTGGTTAAATGGGTCAAAAGAACGTACAGGAAGCTCTGACATGCAGGTGTTGCAAGGGCTATCAACAGGTATGTGTCAGCCGAAGTGCATCCGCGCGAGCATTCGCCCGGATGCGGCCAGTCGGTGAAAAGGTAGTTATAGATTGGCGTCACGGCATTGGCGGAGGTTGATAAGTGCGTAGGCAGTGCTTGACAGGTGAATTCGACATGAGGTGATGCGGAGAGGGGGATGACAACCGTGGGAGCCGAAATGTTCTCAAGAAGTTCTCTTTCCATGGTGTCCTATGATAGTCTCGACCGTCACAAGCACTGACATCTACCGCGTTCTCCACGGAGTGGGTGTGTGAATTATTATAAATCGAGGCCGAATCGTACAGTATCTACCAGACTCTCTCGCTTCCCTTCTATACCTTCCAAAAATAGCAAGACGACGTCAAGACCACAAGGGGTGCCCGCGGGCGCAGTGGCTGACAAAGTTAAATAGGTCATCTACGCGTGCCACACACGACCTTGTCCCACCCAGAATTCGCCAGGCTGGAATCTCACATTCCGGATATTACCAAAAAGACTACATTGAGGTGGACTACTGTAGCCCAACTTTTGATCTCCCAGTCACTCAAAAATACTCCAATGATGATGGGGTTTGCCCCTCAGGTGGCTACCTCCCGAACCACGACTGATGGCTCGTCGTGATGATTATGATGCGTTCTCCAGGGTTGACCTCACTCTCTTCCTCTTCCCTCTCAAATACGCCAATTGACTGTCCAAGCCTCTGTGTCAACTACCGATGGGATTGCATCAAATGACCCTTCTGCACGTGGCACAAACCTTTGCATGTCAAAGTTAATTCACGCAAACCCAGAAGATAACACACTTTGTCCTTCTCCTATTGATTTCCTCCTTCTCCTCCTCCTCTGAGTTTGGTCAAATGCGAAGTCAAGAAAATTGCCTCGATTCCAGTGCACTCGGATCTTCACCTGATGTCTGTGGTTTCGCGCTTCTTCCCAACTTGTGTCAACTCCCCTGAAAGCCATACATTAGTGTTTTCCTACCTGCACCCCTTTACCTAGTCAATTGACTAAATTTTTTTCGCAAACGTAAGCTGTCCAACTTTCACCTATGAAGAATCTGACCCGGTCTCCAGCGTGCTGCTTTACTCTCACATATTCATTTTCGTGACATAGACGACTTTAAGCCGGGTCGTAACTGTGTACTGATAGAATAGGCTGATTTTACTATCCCTAACGCTTCGGTCAGGAATACATACACTTTCAGCTACTATGAAGTTGCTTGTTCCATGGTTCAGCGTAAGCACCTCAAATTCACTTAGTAAAGTTAATTGCTAAAACGATTTGTAAGCGATTGCCGTACTGTGGGTGCATTATTTCTACCCTCTAGTTTCTGCTGCAACTCTTTAGTTAATTAATAATGGTTGTCCCGTTTTTTGCGTACGAATATTAAAAAAATATATTCTTATATTCTATGGGTTCTATTATGGGTCTCTTTTAGGCCTTTTCAACTGGAAAATTTATTCGAAGAAATTTGCGCTGTAGAGATTCATTCCAGTCGAGTTTATCCGACTATGTGACATCATATCTGTGTCCTCGATGAACGGCAACCAAAACCATTTTTGCATTAATTTTGTCGTCTCTAATGTGGAACTTAATTTTTATCTTTTATTTCACATTTTATTGGTGCTACAGATAGGGTAATTATAAGCATAATCTCTGAACGACTTAAATGGTGTGTTCAAAATTAAGCGGCTGTATATTTTATAATTTGCATCGCATTTGGTGACATTGAAGGATTGCGTCCTGAATTTATGATATACTGTTTTTACAAATGAGCAGAAGTAATGTACCATTCATCTATGCTTAGGGTAGACCAATCAGACCGGAATCTACTGACATCCCATGGGTTCCATCGTTTCAGGCCTTAACTACAGACTTTCCGGAGAATGCAGGACAACCGATGCAACACTAGAACTATTCACAGTACCAGAAAACCACGTCATGGATGTTTCAAAACCGTTATTTATTGATTTCTAACGTTCGCTTTCTTTCTGTTTGCCAGAATGGTATAATGATTGCGATTTCTAACATCAACTGTGGGTACAGTGGTTCTCACAAAACCTACGCAGCCTTCGCTGAAAAGAGGAATCGGTTTGCGATCCCATTAATTTACTCCTGTTATTGTACTTCTGTGTCTGTTGCGCCTTCCAGCTGTATGAAATAGTCAACATTGCATTCTGTAATTCCAGCTGAAAGCTCGCTTATATGACATAGACTAGGTCAGCACTGGAGTCCCGGAAACGGAAACAGCAATAAGGTTCAAGTGCTGCAGGCATCCTCATCGTCTTCGTAATAATCATCACAATCATCACTACAGTTGTAGTTGCCGCTCTATTGCCCCTCCCCTTTCTGATCCATTGAGTATCCAATTTCGATATTCCTGTGACTGTCACGACTGACCGCGGATCCAGGTTCGAATCCATGAGGATCCGGGGCTTACTTCTCGGCTTGGCGCTAACCTTATTCGAACGACGCATACCACCACCAATCGGTTCAGCTCATTGACTTCTCACGTTAGGTGGAATGTACTTAGTGTGCGAGGTTAAAGTTGATTTCAAATCTTCAAACAGCACCACCACCACCATCATCATCCTCCTCCTCATCATCATCATCATCACCATTCCGTCGTTTTCATCCTCTCTGAAAGCCTACCCGAAAGTGTTGCCGAACCGTTTTTATCGCACCGATTATTAACGTCCGTAGATGTAACTCACACAACAATTCACATCATAAGCCTACCAGGGAAGTTCGTCAGCTTCTTCCGTCGTGAATAGGCTCGTGAATGCACTTGAGTTCAGTAGATAAATAGCGAAATTTGCTCGTAAAGCACTATCAGAGGCACCTAGAAGGCCAAGTGCACTTTGGAACTGTGCACGTACGGAGCGATAGGACGACGTTTTCCGACGCCAATCCGTGCAAACAGTAGTAGCCCACGTGCGTAATCCTTCATGACATATTCTGCCACTAATAAATATTGAACTGGAAACAGACTGTCACACCTCCGCAACCAAGTCAAGTCGTCAGATTGGCAGACAGAAAAACGGGGGAGTTGGGAGTAGGCATATACATAAACGCACACATGACGGCCTCGCTATTGGAAAAGCTGTTGGCTTAACGTGCGATAAAACGCATGTATGCCTTGGTCACTGAATTATAGTGAGGAAGCGAGGGTGAACAGTCAGTAAAGAAATGCAGTACAGCTCCAACTTTGGTCGGTGAGTGATGAAAGCGCATTGCCACGACAACTTCGGACGGTGAGGTAGTTCGAAATGCACGACGGAAGGGTAAATAAAGCGACGTCTTCAAGCATAAGCATTTCATAATGTACTTGTCCTGACGGGGTTTAGGGTTCTGAGCCACTTCCATAGTCTGATTCCCTACACCACGGGCGGGTTCTTGAATTTTATGAATCCTCAGAAGCTTTTTGACCTGGATCCCAAAGGTCGAGGCTAGGGCTGTAAATAGAGCGAGGGGATAATTGGGAGATCCATCACAAGAAACCAAACTATTTAGGGTAGAAGCAGCCGTTTACGGTTTAGTAAATTTAATAGAATAGCTCGTTTTGCACGAGTGAATGCGTGCCATTTCATACTTATCGGTCCGGTTACATTTGTATTGACATCCGGACTGACTTGGGCCTTTTACATCCCTTATCAGTTTTTCAGCGGAAGGGCCAAAAGCACCCATATAATAATAATAGTAATGACGATAATAATACAAAAAGTTTGCAATCGAACCACCAAGTACTAAGCAAAATATAGGACGCAAAAAATGCTGCTTGAAGTATAAATAACAAAGGCAGCTTTAGAGCTGGTTAAGTTTCGATGGAACCATAAGAGAGAATAATTCGAGCCCGATTATCGGTCCTTTGGACGTACAATACTGAATGATAGACTAAAAAGTTTTCCACACGTGCTTAAGGTTTTTTCCATCTGGTTAGGGGAATTCGGCTAGGTTTTAATAAGACATTTGACCCAATGACGAATACCTCGGTGGGGTTCGAACCCACAACAGCAAGAAAAAGGCTTTAGTACAGCCAATGCACTAGCCACTTGAGCCAAGAGGCTCCCACAGGGAGCCGTGAGTTTACTCACACTTCGGTCAAGTTACCCGTCCAGCCTATTGCAACGTATGGAGTCCACCAATTCTGAGACAGTAAGTTGACTGTCCGAGAAGGATTTCCTAAGCAATCAATCTAGGATCCACGAGATTACTACCAGGCGCAATTAAGTAAATAGGGGTTTGATGGATTTGAATATGTCATTTTACCCAATTCAGCGAGGATACTCATGTAAACATTCAAGAAGGCAACGTCGGCGAACGTCCGTTTTCGATTATTCCTCATTAGGCGGACGGCTGCCATTTCAATGGGGATCTAACAAGCGAACTTCTACATCGTCGCTTTAACGCGGCTATCGCCCGCACGTACCCAGCCGCTAATATGACACTTATTTTCTCAGGTACTCCAATTCTTCGCCTTGAAGGTAAGGATAGACTGCACTTTCAGAACTCTTCAATGTGCATGTACACCTTCACTTGCTCCTGTGAGAAAAGTAATCTCTAGTGTAATTGTGACCGACTTGGTTAACAGCGGTTACCGGGTTAACCAGTCATTACGGATCATCTATAACGTACTGGCTAGACATTCAAAGTTCCTACGACAACGGATACTTGCGATGGCAGAGACGGTGGCCATACGGCTAGCCAACCAAACCTTGTGCTCGCATATATCGTTCATACAGTCCCTACGACTCCCTTGGCCGAAGCTAACCCCAGTATGCGTGTTCAAATCTGCCACGTCACGGCACCACGACGAGATAGAGACGAAGGTAATGTTCAGGACACCCCTTCCCCTTCCCCTCTCCCTCCTTACACCCAACCCCCACCTCGCCTAAGCCCCTGACAAAACTAGACAGCTGAACGCCCAAAACCCCTTTCCCCCGCACTCACTGTTTATCGGTTGTTTAAACACTTGCTAGTCTATCTTCAGTTATATTATTGTACGGGCCAGACGACGAATAATCAAAAAGGTGCGTTCGCTGAAGTTGACTTCCTTTGACCCAATTGTGATAAATTCGGTGGCCTCCGTTGGATTCGAGCTTACGAAAGCAAGGAGGAGGCTTTAGTATAGCTTACACTCAAGCCAATTGAGCTACGAGACCACAGGGAGCCATGTTTGATCCCACTTGGTATCGTTTAAAATTTCCTAATTATCAGTTCTTTAACCATGTCCTCTGTTCAATGGATATTTTGGCGAGGATCACCTTGGTAAACCACCTTAAAGACTCAAACCTTGGCATAAAGGCAAAGCCGAAATTAATCTCAAATTTATTTCATTGTATATCAAAGATTCGGGTGAAATATTGCGCCACTGAACCTAACCTTTACCCTAAACATTGGCCTCGAGCGGAGTAAAATGATATAATAATCATGCCTCAGGAGTTTGCACAAAGCGACTGTTATTCCCGATCGCAGCAGTTAAGAGGGATACATTTTATTTTTTATTAGCATACTTCTGGGTTTACTTTTAGGCTGTTTTCACACATATCTGAGTATTCGGTTGTAAAATGGTCGTGAGATGATTCTCAGGGTGTAAACAAGCGTACGACACGTCCTTCTAACTGGTCCTTTGCAGTTTTACTTTATGACCTTCCAATCCTTGGCCTAAGCCATTTTAATCCTTTTGACCTGCCTTTAGACACTACTCTGAGAACAGAAACATGCTACCCGTAACTTACGTGACCCTATAAGTGAGCTAAAGCTTACGATACCTTCTGCTAATCTTGTTTTTCATTTGTGGTTGGAGTTAAAAATTAACGCATACTTTATGCATGAAAATCCTGTTTCAAGCTTTCGAACGCATAACTAACACGTCAGTCGGTTCAGGTTTCGCTACTTGCATACACAATTCGATGAATAGTGAGACAAAATGTGTCCTCCTTCCATGGTGCTTTTCGCTGAATCTACTTCTCTCTCTCTCTCTCTTCTGACAGCGGCATGTCCCGACAGCAAGACAGCTGAAATTTGTTTGAAGTTCAGTGGCTGAATCCACGTCTAACTGTGCCGTACGGTCAACAGTCGTCGTCCACCGTATGCTCGACAACAGTGGGTGGTGCGGCATGAGCCTAGACATGCGCGTGCCCAAGTTGGGCACGCGCAGCCCACATGTTCGGCATTTGTTATGGGACCGCATCCCAAAACAATAACGCCGGCCGCACCCTTATTTTGCCCCGTATTGGTCCAGCGCATTTACCACGTGGCCCGTTTAGGGGGACAAACACACACACACGCGACGACAGTTCGACCGTCGTAGTCCGACAATGTCCACCGTATGCTCCATGGGATAAGTGGAGCAGGGACGGTGACTTGCGCTTGATTTAGTTTAAAGTGATAGTAGACTTGTGCTGCATCTACCGCACTCTCTCCCCCTCCCCCACCTGAGCCCGGTGTCAAGACAGAGTCAAGAAGATCGGAGGCGGGAGAGGACGCAGGTGGCTGGCGCGGCCGGGTCCCCTAAGTCCTAGCTGCCCCTATGCGTGCCACCACACCTCCCATGTTTGACATTTGTTAGCGGAGCGTAACCCGAATAACGCATGCCGTGCCCTGATGTGGCCCCCGTGTTTGTCCAACGCATCTACCACGTGGCCCGTTTAGGGGGCACATGGGGGAGCACTACGACAGTTCGACCGTCGTAGTCCGACGATGTCCACCGTATGCTCATGGGAAAGTTGAGCAGGGACGGTGACTTGCGCGTGATTTAGTTTTAAGTGATAGTAGCCTTGCGCTGCATCTACCGCACTCTCTCCTCCTCCCCCACCTGAGCCCGGTGTCAAGACAGAGTCAAGAAGACCGGAAGCGGGAGAGGACGCAGGTGGCTGGCGCGGCCAGGTCCCCTAAGTCCTAGCCGCCCCTAGGCGTGCCACCACACCTCTATGTTCGGCATTTGTTATGGGAGCGCAACCCGAATAACGCATGCCATGCCGTAATGTGGCCCCCGTGTTGGTCCAACGCATCTACCACGTGGCCCGTTTATGGGGAGCACTACACGCACACACACACACCCGACCTCGGAGAAAGGTATCGGAAAGGACTCACATTCAAAAGAAACCACTACAGTATAATCCACAGTCGGGGAGGATACAATCAGCTCATTGGTTGACATCCTTCGCAATCTCCTGCGTTTAGTAGCTTGTAACAAGGTAATAACCTTTCGGCTTACTTTACTGTGGAGGGTAAATGATGAATTTGGGTCCGGTTGGCCTTAACTTTCCCGCGTATCAGTGAGAAGTTCGAGTCAAGCAGCCAGGTGACCGAACGTGTCACAAAACCTCCATCTAGCGCTTGTTCCACTACTGTATCGCACCCTTTCGGGTCTAACGCCACAATACTGCCCGTTCACTAAAAAAAAAAATAGCTCGTCTCCTGCGTGGAGGAGACTGCTAGGGCGCGAAATATAACCATAATTTAGGCCTTATTAATACCAAGTGGTAGAATCTGTTCCAATCCATTATCCCCGACATGCCTGACTGAGATCTGCGTGACAAGAAACACTTATATTTTACCCTATGTGTAAAAGAACTGTCGAGGTTTAAAAATTATGATTTTTATAAAATTATCCTCATGCACGATAAATTTGCAGCCTTTCCAAATAGCTGTACTAAACCAGCCTACATACGACGAATGTTCAAGAGTGCACGGGATTTAATCTCTCCTTCTGAAGTTATAATATGCACAAAGGTGAATAGAGATGAATGGAAAAGTTAATTTTATACGGTGTTGTATGAAAGGTTATTAAGAGGCCTACGATCGGAGGCAAGCTTGCAATAAAACATTCTGGCTCCTTTAATTTCAGTTCAATTTTAGCGAGAAGTTTATCAAACGGGATTGGACTGCATGTCACTTCATTGAAAGCCTCTCCAGGATAAGTCATATGACAGACCACCAGATGTGACCCGGCACACTGAACGCTTTTGGCTAATGGGGATGCAAAAAGTTCTGATCATTCTGGTTGTAAATCGTCCTCGATTGGTATAATCACATGAGTATGAACTCGCATGATCCACTTGCCCATGTCGAATATCGTCTTTTTTCAGTTTAACCTAGACAAATTTGATCGCGTGACTATCACAGTCGCGTGTGGATATCAACTAACAGGGCTGAAGTTGATTCGAGATTTTCCTAGAACCTCAGAACTTCTGTACACTTCGCGTTGAAGACATGTGTAACCTTCGAATACTAGATCATTCTTGTGAGAAGGTTTTTTCAAATGAAGGTCGCGTAAGAAAGCGATGTCACGGAAAAAAACAAAAGGACTTACTGAAGGCTAGATAGTCGGATGCTTAAAAATCGTAACGGGGTGTTCTGACTGACTACCTTCTCTGTACGGAACGATTGGCCACCCCTTGGCAAATGCTGTTCAATATTTAGAAAAAGAATAGTCTATAAGGAAGGGTGACAGATGGGAAGACGACGGGGATCGTCCTGCAAGGTTGTTGCCATCAGCAGACAGCCATGCCCATACATCAAGGTCAGGTAAACCTCGGGTCTGAACCCGAGCCGACTTCGTAATCGAGCCTTTTTCGATTTAACTGCTCTACCCCTTGAGCCACCGTCCCACGCTGCGATCGAGACTACTAAAGGTCCCATGGAAGCCTCGGTTCACCGACTCGATATCAGCGTGGTGGGGCAGTCATCTAAGCAGTGAATCGTCAAAAGTATGATTAGGGTTAGCGGCCGCTGGTATGATTGTTTGCTGTACGTGGCGTCTCAGGTGCATCTGTGACGGTCTCCGCCCTTTAATCCGTGAAACCAAAGATGCTCATTCGACAGGACGGGTGAATTGGACGTGAATTGCTGTGTCTGTTGCAGGTTAGCTTATTAACCTCTGCGACCCTTCCCTCTGCCTCGGGGATAATCTTGCCAAACAGTCTTGGCTTTAGAGCCCGGGGCCTCGCGCTGTAGTGGCAACAGCCATAGTGTGACTAAGGCCAATTATCATCTGCTCGAAGTCGGTCGATAATTATGCATCGGAGACTGGTGGCTGCCGCGACACCCCGTTTTCTCGCCCAGTCAAGCTGGCGGAGAGCAGAGCCGTGGCCAAACTCCCCTCCCCAACCATTCGACCGCAGGACCTAGACACACGACTGTGGTTCAGCGATCTGACCTAGTCGGCGGCGCTACTAAGACGCATCGATCACATTCTATAATAGTAGCTTCAGTGTTTATGGAGGTCCGGATACGACGACGGTTTGTGAGCTTCTCAGTAGGAGATTGGGGGCACTCAGTTGTAAAGAAATTAAGACAAGTTTATGGAAGATTGCCAATTCACACATCCAGTGCCATCGGCTTGACTCTTATCGTTAAGCGCCTTCTTCTTGTCCTGTATGGTAGCGTGAGCACTCTATTTACGGGCTCTGAAAGTATAACGAGAATGGTTATACTTCAGAAACGAGTGTGGAATTCGAGAGAGCATAATGTATCCTAAAATGATACATGCCACAATCTACTAGCAGACCTTAAAATGAACGAACTTGCTAACTGTGCTGTTCCATTATTGATCGTATCTCGGTACGCAACAGCCTGTGTGGGTCATATGCGGGTGCTCCACAGAAAAGCGGAATTCTACGGCGTGCGGTGCATAATGCGTGGCCGCTCAACGGAGTTTAGTTGGTCGGTGCGTTGAGGGTGCGCGGTGGTCGAGACGTTGGGATCAGGTGGAAAATCGATAAACTAGAGACAAAAACCCCTTCATCCCAGAAAAGTGCACCTCGTCTGTCACAAACATTCGATAGATTAGAAACTATTCATCTATAGCAGAATAGGTTCCTGGGCTGCGCATTGTAGAATCAATTGGTTTCACCACTTTAAACTCTGCCATGCTTGCAAGTAAATTTTCATCAGTCCTTTTCGACTTTATAGTACGCACAGGCTAGGGTGCAAATTAAAAAGGTTTAAGGATTGGGCGGGAGAATCTGCAATAGTCTATCATAGAAATCGCCCTCCTCCACCTCCGGTCTTCTTAACTCTCTTGACGCCGGATCCAGGTGGGGAAGAGAGAGGCAGATGCTCTCACTATAATCGAGTGTAAGTCACCGTCCCTGCACCACCCTTCTGTGGAGCATACGGTGGACATCGTTAGATTACCACAGTCAAACTGCCACATATACTAGAAATATGCAGCTGGATTTTCAACGCTTCCGGTATAGGTAACAAGCATCCTGACGTATGGATCTCTGGTACTGCAGTAACATTTTAAATAAAGGCATTGAGATTGAAATGGCCATTCCCAGCTCATTAACCGTCCTCATTCAACCGTGTCCAACGCCGGGTTTGGTAAGCCTGCGCAGCGAATTTTGGCCCTTTGGTCTTTGAGTGATTTTAAATGAAATACTATAGCTGAACCACTGGTCCGTCGTCTTGAGAGGTGCAGTTGGAAATACTAACTATAATGGTACTTTCAGCGATACGGGACATGCACGCCCCGTTGCGCCTCGGGGCTCAATTTAGAACCCTCGCAGGTAGTTGCTTAGCAACCTTTATTGATACACGAAGGCATATGGAGGAAAAGGTGTAGACTGGGACGGCAATTTCTAGCTAATTGGAAGTTGTTATTCAACCATACCAAACCACCAGATTTGGATAGTCTAGGATTCCAACGCAGTGAAAGAGCGAATGGTTAACCAGCCTCGTTTCGCTTTTTTCTAACCCCTCTGTCACAGGTTCCTAGACACGGGTTGGCCCCTTCAACCGATTTGAGGCTTAACAAATGCCGAATCTATTCTGAATGAATAAGCTTTACAGGTAATTGAAAGCTCAGAAATGGATGTGAGGTTGGAATAGCCCTTCAGATAGCACTAATTTTTTCCAGGAAATGTGTACTCCTAACCGATATTCCCTCTGCTCTAGGAGTCGGCCGGAAATAAGAACAGTGAAGTTTCCAATTATAATATAAAATGATCTTCACACCTTCCGTACGCAACCATGCTTTAGTAAGGAATAGACAGGCCGGAGTCCTGTTTATATTAATCTGAGTTTTCGAGCCCTAATTGCAGGACTATGTGTTGGAATTTCACACCGGCCCAAAGATACCGTGCGCAGCAGGGTCATGAGATCAAGGATCGATTAAATCCTAGTGAGCAGTCGGATGTAGTGTATCGCATCACGTGCCTAAATTGTCCTCGTAACTATAAAGGACAGACTGGAAGCATGGGTCGATCGCTGGCTGTGCGACCGGTTGAAATATTATCACAAGTGGCTGCTCACCTACGAAACGGGCCACGAGTGTGACTTTGCAGTCACAATAATTGACCATACCAGAAGCAAGACAAACCGGGAATGTATTTGAAGTCTGGGCCTCCGAGGGGTTCTCAGGTAATTGAGTTATAGATCTGACAACGGCATAGACAGCCCTGCGTAGTCACATCCAGACTGGCGTTGCTGATGTTTGCTTGGTCCCTAACCCATATAACTGTCGCTTGTTTTGTTGACGCTTGTATCTCTGACGATAGATAAAGACGTGATTCCTGCTAGTGAACAGTTTTCTTCTTCCTTACTAATTCATACACCTGGAATATGAACATTCGCCACAGCCAGGTTTGAGGTAAGTGCGCCAGGAACGATGGAACCGTGCTTACGCAGGCCGTCAGAAGTCTTGAAAATGCGGATGTGGAGACAGAAACGCACTTGGGCATGGCGAAATAAGAGAGTTGACAACCGGACGGTTCCCACATCAGAAGGCAGGGAAGACAGTCAACTGGAAAAACTTTTATCGAAGGAGATAGCGTCCAAGTAGCACCGCGAGCAGTTATACCTAACACCCTCACAGCGTCAGCTGCTTAAGCTGTTTGGCAGGACGGCTACGAACAATCGATGAAGACAAAAATATCGATCGGTGTCACGGTTTCGCCAGCTGAAGAGGTTAAGTCACACGCGAACGCACCGTATGTTAAACGCAGAACGGCAGCCTGCAACAAGCCCGGACTCCAGCACCTATCAATTACGTGTGCGAGGGTGCACCAATTTTAGCTTTCAGCAATCGCTCATACAAAAGATTGGGTTGGCGGAGAGTAAACTGTATTTTGTACAGGTCCTCAGCAAATCCTATTTTTGTCGCGTTGTCCAAGCCCTCCTTGTCACTGGGAGCCGTAACTTCGCCCAACAAGGGTGTGTAGCTATTCGTAGAACTCCTTCGCGTCAGCTGCAGGGACAAATTTCCGTGCATTTTTTCCTTCCTACTTAAACACTCCCTTCAAAATGTTGTTACGAGTGTTTTATACAGTAAAGCAGCGACTTCATGATATCTCCTCTGACATGGACTCTTAGCAAAGGAAACATCTTGTCGCAAGTGCGATGAGGCGGTGTTGTTCACGAACCAGAAGGTCCATGGACAGTATGTACCGGTAGGGATGAGCAAAGTAAAGGGTTGCCAGTCTGCTCGATCAGTTGAAAAGGGGAACGAATCCACTATTGGGATTTGGATGGAAGACCATCGCAATTCGGAGCCCTGTGAAATGTTAGAGCTAGTTTAGCTCTGGAGAAACTAAATGCCAACGGAAGCAGTTCCAAAGTTAACTGATAGGTCCCCAAATACCGTGGTTGGTTGGAGCAAGTACTGCCGGAAATTCTGCTCCGAAATGGTATTTGTCGCCAGGAGAAAAAAGCTGAATGGAACACCGGAAAACCCAGGGCGCAGTACGTACAATTGTGACCGTCTTTTAGGTGGAAATGCACCTGCCGCAGAAAACGATGGCAATCCAGTTCAAAAGTATCGTAACCATGACTCACATATTCATGGTCCATGGTCTTTCGATAGTGTCAGCATCTCTATGTTTGGAACTTCTACATACGCAAGCGAGATGCAGCGACTTTGATCCCTTTCATTGAACGCGAAGTTGAGGCAGGTGTAACAATACATCCTAACGAATAACCAGCTTATAGGATATTTAAGCAGTGGAAACAAAACCGTTAAGAAAATTACATTGAGCCATTGACAGGCGTCGAGAGGACTTAGACCGCAAGATTCAAATTTTGAAGAAAAATCAGGAAATTTCACATCCTTTTCTTCCGAGGTACTCGGTCGAACCCTACTGGCGTGTTTTGAAAGATGAAAACCACTCCGTAGTAAATCTACGCAATAATGTTAATTTAATTCGGAGTTCAGTTTCGCAAGATTGATGACATCTTACATCCGATTCTCATTTCTGACCAGTACATAGTACGTTAGGAATCAAGCAAATTTCTTCCCGGCCAAATTGGAACCTGGCTGAAGCGGGGGCGAGTTGGTAATGCTGTCAGGTGACCACCGGTTCGTGAGCTGACTTCGGCGCAGTTGAGGTCACAGACCAAGACAGTAAGGGCCCGGCCGGACAGCTGCAGGAGGCGTGGCCGGCATCGTGATAATGAATGAAGTCACACTGACCTGCCCACCAATTTACACGGCCTCCGGATAGGAGCTCAATTCAAACAAAGCCTGGGACGGGTGGGGACGACCAATTTGCACCCGACACTGAGAATATCGTGTAAATCAGAGGCACTACACCCGACAGCTGAAGACTAAAATAAAATTGCCCTTTGATGTCAACTGGAGAGAAAACCTGCTCCACCAAACAATCTCTCGACCTTGTACGGCCTCGAACAAGAGCGATCACCCGACTCCCTGTGGCGATGGCAGTTGGGCCGCGGCAAGAAATCGCCTTCGGTACACTCTAACCGACAAGGAGACCAACTGTCCCGCTTAACTCCAAGGATCGACTTGGTAAAAAAAGACCATATTGACGGTCTAGCGGGCGAAGTATCACGTTTGAGAGATAAGGCAACACACTGAGAATAAGATTTAATGTTAGAACCAAAAATAATCAACACATGAAAAGAACAGCAACATCATCGGTGTCGGGAGTACAAAGCGTGTGTGCGTGCGTGACGGCAGTGATTGTATTGGAAAAAAGTGGGGAGAGAAAGCAATCAATGAGCGAGCACATTGATGGACAACAAACCAGGAGACAAGAAGACGTCGAATACTGCCAAGGGGAAGAGACGGTTTTTCGTCACTCCAAGACAGGCGGAGGTACAAACACAAGAAAAGCAAACTGTTTTAGGTTAATCATCTGCGCAAAAAACGAGTTAGGCAAAACAAGGCAGTGAGAACGACTGCTGTCAGGGCGAAAAATACGTCCGAAAGGCATCTTACACGAGCAGGAAGCCCAGAAAAGCCCAAGTGTGCGTGTATGCGGGTCGTGAAAAACGAGGATAGAGGAAATAAAACGCAACGCACGCAAAAAGGTAGCAGAGAGGGAATCCCCGTCGTCAATTAGTGTGTCCTCACATGAGTGATCATAGGACAAAGTACAATAATATATAGAAGGCATAAAACTTGATTTATCGGTGTGTTGTCTGATAGAGGGCACTGTCCATGAACAAATCGGGAGACAGTTAACTTTGTTGTCAAGGGGGGGGGGAACGGTGGGAAAAAATAAGCGCGAACGATTACCTGGACAGAAAGCTTGAACAAAAGCAAACAGTATGAAATGTCATTTTTGCTGATTTAGAAAAGATGGCGGGAGACGAAGACTGTGGGACAAATACAGAGACAGCACGGCCTACGCTTGTCCTAAAAGAAGAAATATCAGTTATTTTCCGCTGGAAATAGTGGAAGATGAAATGCACACGACTGACTTTTTAAGAGCCACAGAGCATCGGCGGCTACCCATATAGGGGCCGGGGATTTGGCAGAACGAGTTTTTTGAGCCTATGTAGGTACATCGAAGTTGATGCCATGGAATAAATGTTAAAGGGCAGATGATGGATTGACGCATACTTGACCAACAACGAACCGATCATCTGCTACGTGCTCAACAGTAAACTGACTGTTTACACCTAAGGCGCGTTAGACGATGCAGAGGCAGTCTGGGAGCTCTGAAAAACAGAAATTTTCCAATTGTTCGGGTAAGTCAGGCTACACGACTTCTACTATCTTGCGTCTCCTTTTTCGCTGCCACCTGAGAGTGTGAAGCAAACGAGGGCAAACGAGGGCTGGCACATTGCACGCTTATAAGATAACAGCTTTTAAAATCACATACGCCTCCGGGGAACTTAATAAACGTAGGAAATCGTCCGGAAACGTACCAGAAATCGCAGACGGTTCGGCCTCGTTGGTAGATTTAACCTGAACAATGTCATCTTTGACGATTTCCCCGTCGACGCGTTCAGTCTCGTGCACCGTCGTCATGACATGTCCACCCTCAATGATGGTGTGCTTCTCGAGAGAGTTCTCAGTCGTTTTTACGGTGACTGCACCACTGCTGAGAAGAGGGACAGGCCAAGAGAAGATGGTTAGATGATGCGGTAAGGAGAGGACAAAATGTTTGGGTACATAACCGCAACAAATCGAGGAGCGCCAAAGTAACCGAAAAACAATAACGGCGGCGTCGGGCAAAAACAACAACCAAAATGACCTACCAATCAGACAAATGATGCAGTCCGAAGCCTAGCCAAGCGCAGTATTTGGTGCCTAAATGCGATTGCCAAAGAATTAGGCTGGGAAATCACGGTCCTGAAACCTTTAACTTAACCGTAGGCCCATTTCGGTCAGGTTGATTTTCCCAAACCAGACCTCGGGTGGTGCACCACCTGGGGTTGGGTATGACTGACCGACAACTACTAATAAGCCAGAAATGGACATTCCAGTCTCCCTTGTCTTTGCCGGCAATAATATTTTGCGTGTTCTACTACCAGCCGCTGTGCGGCTGCTGGCGAGGCTTGAGAGTGAGCCTCAAAGCAGAGCGGAACAAGTGAGTTCCGTTAGCGATCGGTGTGCGTTCATCAACGAATAGAGTGGGCGTAGCCCACCATATCTGACTGAGAAAGGAGGAAGGTGAGGAGTCGGAAAAAAACAGCATTATATCTTAAAATATAAGCTGCGGCAACTAACTGAGTGCCGATGGGCGACAGACTTGAAATTTATCTATGATTTCATAGGGGGTGGGGGGAAGATATGCAGCTAAGGTTAGGATGGGAGGGCGGTGAGTGACTGCTGGGAGTAGAAACTTCGTACAGACCAAAGCACCTCTACAGAGGAAGAGGTCCAAGACCTCCAGGAAAGTATTTGTGTGGAACAGGTACAGCGGAAATGCGGGGTGGGGAACCAGAACCTACTCGTTCAGATACTCCTTTATTGAATCCATGGTGATATCACCAACTTGTTGGGCGATGGAATTGGTACCGAGCTCGAGAGTAGTGGTCACGTTAGCCGCGGTGTCTTCCACGACCGAAACGGCAGCCTTTCCGACCTCGGAAGCGGGTTCAGCAACGGCTTCCGGGGCAGCTTTTGCCGCCTCAGTTGCTTCCTATCATATGAAGGGTGAAACGGAGGGTAAGATAGGATGGAGCGGGCAGATATCGGCCACGGGACATGTGTACACAAAGTAACAGCAGAATTCGAAGGAACCGCTTGCTGACCTCAGTGACCTGAGTGGCAGCGGCCTCGGTGACTGCCTCGACATCAGGCTTCACCACAGGTCGGGCCCACTTGGGCAGTTCGATGCTGTAGCCAGAGCCGGTGATTCCGGGAGTAGTGAGTAGGACAGAGGCAAGCCGCCGTGGCGGAACGCAGGACAACTCATTGGCAACGATCTGACCGGTGGAGAGTGGCCATAGGATAAGATTGGCATGGTTGCAGACACAGGGTGTGAGGATCTTGTCTTGCAGCAGTCAGACTGACTACAACAGTAGGCTGTAAGGAGGAATGGTGAGAAAGAAGCTGTTGATCACCCAAGATATTCAAACCTAAGTTCAATCTACGTCTGAGGTCCACACGCAGATAACTAGGCTTAGTGTATCTTACCACAAACAAGCCATCACCCGACTCGGTATTTTATTGGGTGATACCCCTGGCGCGGATCGATAAGAGTTGTGGAGATGCACAATCCCCACACACGATTCGAACAAGTACATCTGCCACATGCTTACACCGCGAGACCTGGGAGTCTTTCCTACTTTCCCTCAAAAAGGACAGAACTGCCCATAACATGGCTCTGGTCATCGGGTTTTTTTGTGGCAGGTAGACCACTAGACTTTAGGATCATCAAACGGAAATCAACAGGACATTTAGAAGGAGCCGGTGAGCCGACGGATTTGACTCCAAACTCAGGGCCTAGAAGTGTAGGCAGGGAATGGGAAAAAGAATTACAACATCAGGCAGGCAGCAAATTGGCCTTTTGGTCTCCAGAAAACAAAACCAGACCACGCGCAGACCATAATCCCCAAATCAACGAAGTCTTAGCTTTCCAGGTAGCGGTGTGAGGTTGTTCGCTGTCCAAACGTTTTCATGTAGCACCTGGATTCGATGGTGCATGCTTCCATTCCATTTTCTGGCATACAAATTTGGATTCGGGGACTGGCCTGTGAACTACTAATTTGTAATGAGCTATCACCAAGTTTGGATAGTGGTTTATTTGCAAGCAACTATACTCTGCCAGTTCAGTGTCGAAAGAGGCCACCAGATATTACCAGTGTAGGGTCCGCAACGCTTCAGCCATCAGACCGCAGAGTCTGTCTAATTCCCAGGCCTTCCTACTATCCGCCATATGCAGACGCGCCGGTCCGGTAGACGCACCGTCCTGTCTGGGCGGCCGGAAAGGACAATTGAGAGAACCAGTGTAAGTGCACAAGACCGGCCACCGAGAGGGCCACTTTAGCCAAACCAAAGAACACAAAACAAACACGTTAGTGACGGCACCTCTATAAACCATGCAGGGGTTGGAGGAACACGTACCTTTGAGATCTCGACGAAGGTGGGGCAGAGTGAGAGCATTGATACAGCCATTTTGGAGGGCAAGAACAATGTGCCATTCATCACTGGCATTGCTGGAAGGGGGAGCTTGTGAGCTATCGGGGAACCGTTGGAGACCAAAGGCCGCAACGCGTCCCCGTGCATGCTGTCGGCAAGCCTGCTGACAGGTGACTTCCGCAGGTTCCGTGACGTGCTCCTCGATCTGATTGGAGGCGGGGAGGGGGGAGAGGAGAGGGCAGGAAAGATTAAGTGAAAAAAAACGCACTCAATAAGGGTAAGGTCAGCTAAACGTCAGCGCGTCAACCTCAACGACGGAGCATCTGTAGGTCCGATCGGCCACTTCACTGTAGCTCGAGCAACCACAACAGCAACGTTTGTTCTGGGAGATATTTTGCTGTGCACAGCATGGGGTAAAGTTATTATGGCAGGCCTGAGGGGAACCTCTGTGTCAGCAGTAAGTAGTCTGACTACTGAAAGACAGTCAGTGTGTAGGGTGAGACGATAGTGGGCGTGGGTTTTGTGATAATAGTCGATTGACTCAGAAGTCAGACGGCAGGGTGTAGGCTGGATGGGACTAGCCGCAAGCATTCGCTAAACGTAACAGCCGTACATCCACAATAAAGGCGAAGGGAGAATACCAACTCCAAGACAGTATCGCTAGTCGCATTAGATGTGGGCGAACTGTTCCACCACTTCGACAAATTTGGTGGGGGAAGAGGACTAGATGGCGATAGGACGGACCTGCTTCGGTGATTTTCATTCTGGATCTGGGATAGGGGGTCTTGTTTGCAACAGGTGAAAATATAGGCTCACCTTTTCTTCCGCAGCGGCAGAAGGCGCAATGGCCTCTTCCGAGGGCTCCGCGGGGACCTTCTCTGTCGTGGGAGCAGCTGCTTCAGCGGGTGGCGACTGCGGTTTCTCCTCAGTGGTGGGGGCGGACTGCAGTTTGTTGGCAGTCCCCGTAGCTGACACCGGCTTAGCCCAGAAGCGGTACTTGTGCTTGGGGCGCAGACTGGGCAGGGCAAAGATTTTAACCTGCTCCTCGGTGCAGATGAGAAGCTCATGTGTCTCCGGAGAGGCCGATGCGGCGGCCGCGGCGTCCGCAGTAGTTGTCTCCTCGACCTCGGGCGCCTTCTCTTCTGTGGGCTTGTCAGGAGAAGCAGCCGACTCTGCGGGTTGGTCTTCTGTTTTCGCTGGTGCCTCCGTGACCGGTTCTTCGATCAACTCAGCAACCAGACTGTAGACAGTAGTGAGCACAAAATGCTCATCATTAGTAAAGTGATTCCGAAGGGCAGGGGTTTAGCTATGGTTACACAGTGAGATACGAAGACGTGCAACCGTCTACGCTAGCGCCTCCATAAACTGTTACGTGAGTGGCAGTGATTAATCTGCGCTGTTGGCGGATGTCTGGCAACTGCATTCCCAAAAAACATTCACGCAGCCTGGTCCCGCAAGCCTCCGGTTCATTTATGAAAGTCTCGACTCTCGGGCAAGTGAGACTGTCATAAAAATTGAAGTTAGGAGAAGCTATTGCAGTCTATCCCTTGCTCCAACTGAAAGCCAAAGCATCCCGTCGGGCTGGTAACCTTCAGAATTACAATTTGAATCGTCGTGATAGTTGGATGTGCCTACGCTGAAGTGCCAGGAAAAGGGTTGCCCGATTATAACTCCTCTAGGCACCAGCGGCGCGTCGTTTGTCTACTAGTGATGGGATTGGGCGCAGTGGCGGACGTCGCACCAGCCCATTTCCAGGTGTGCCACACGCATGTGCGGAGATAGAGAATCAAGCAGACGCAGGAAAAACAGTGAGGTCAAACAAAAAAATATGGCAGATTAAACGGCAAACTCGTAACGCACACATTGTTGGTTACGTACCGAAACTTTGAGGAGGGGAGAAGAGGGTGGGGAAAACGAAAAGCAGCAACGACTGCAATGCCTACCGAAGGCACGAAACTGGTGATCCCTGAGAATGGGTTCTATAGCTTAGCTTCGGTAAAGCCTTGTAGCAGGCGTCCTCGGTGCTTGGTCGTCTCGCTAAAAAGGTTTATGTTTTTTTTAGGTCAGCGCTCCTGTGAGATGAGAGAGAGAGCTGAGGGGAAGTCGGTATTGAAATGGATTTCCTAGGTTACTGTTACATACGATTTCGGCAGGATGAATGGTGTCCCAGTAAAAATTCCCCGCCCCTTACCCTCCCCTCAAGAGACATCAAGTACGAGCACAGGTAGTCACACGTTTTTCCTCACCGATTCTTCTCCGTCGGCGCGAGGGGAGCATGTGACTTGGCGTCTAGTACACAGACGCCCAGGACTGGCGCTGCATGCTTCAATTGCAGCTCCTTTACGGGACTAACACTGATCGGACCTGCAGGCGCCGCCGGCCATGAGAGACGGTGAGCAAGGGCTGCGCCACCATAGGTGCCCACCCAGAGCGTCGGTACGCGAGTGGAGGGCACCGCTGAACGACCCTCCTTCGCGGGAACCGGGGATACGATGAAAGTGTCCAAAAAGGTCAGACAGCGGACGGCGGTTGGCAGCGCCGCATCTGTGGGTTTGAGTACATGGGGTCCAACATTTGAGGGAACTTCGGTGGGTTGAACTTCCTCTGAAGGTGCGTCCGGCTCCCCAGCCTGTTCCGACCGCGGCTCCTTAGGTTCAGCAGCGGCAGCAGTTTCAGCTGAGTGAATGGCCTCATCTACAACGGCAGAAGCGGTACCCGCAATCGCTTCTAAAAAAGGTTGGAAGACGAGGAATCCAGTTAGACAATAGGTGGGGGCGTGAGATGGCAAAACCAGCCAAAAATCCGGTGTACGTAAACATGTGTGCTGAAGGGGGAGGTGGGCGGGCGAGAATCAGAAAAGGCTGTTAGGGTACAAAATCCGCTGCTCTGCTTTTTTAGGAGCATGAGAAATTTTTGAGAAGCATTTCAAGGCAACACCTCGCTGTAACAGCCACACCTGTCCGCTGAGTGAAAGTTACTTGGCCTGTCACACTAAGTAGACAGAAGGGCTTGATGGGTAGGAAATAAGAGCGCTCTGGAAGGGCAGCGCAGACAACTTAGTAGTGCGGACACTGAAATTTATGTTGCATTACTTGGTTGAGTTTGCCACCCCAGGCCGATAGTTGGTCCCCATTTACAAAAGCTGGTACTGCTCCGAGGCCGATGGATTGACCTATGAATCAGCTAGTTTCTAGTGAGGGAGACTTGCACCATAACCACCTAAGTCAAGATGCTTGAAGGCGACCGTGGACGCAGTGTCTACACGTTGGATTGACCGCACTCGCACGGGTGGGAGACAAGCCACCTGGAGGTGACATTATTCGTGTTGATTGACGCGGAGCACCCTCTGCGTTTAGGACTTTATCAGTAACGCGGATCAAAACGCTGAAAACCTGCTCAACGCCAGTCTTGTTCGGTAAGGATTGCTTTCTTCGCCCTCTTAAAAGAATATTTAGGAGGCCATATAAGTGACCCCTACCCTACTAGAGCGGGGCGCGCGCAATTTAGATCTTGGTTAGCGGGATTTGGCATGTTAAAGTGTTTCGAAAATGGTCTCGAGTAGCTTTCGCCTCAGCGTTACCACCAGAAAAGGGTGTTGTAATACAATGTCGAGAGGGTTAAGAATGAGCGAACGATATTCGGTTAGGTAAACTGAGTGCGCGTGCTTAGAATGTCTCACAAGAGCACTACGGCCTTTTCTACCCACAACTAGAAGATGAGCATCAAAAAGGTACGCGCATAAGCAACAAAGTAATGCAAATCGTATCTGATGATTTATTGAGGCCTACTTTTGCGTCAAAAACAGGCCGTGGAGCGTGTGCAAGCACCTCGTTCAAAAGACTGAGAGCGCTATTCGGCAACTTACAAATGTTAGAAAAAAAGGACACCCCACGCACACACACGCAGAGCGAAAGCAGTGTAATACCGCCTATTGAAGGTAGTAAACAATAATAAAACGAAGTAGTCTTGATGCGTGTGTATGTGTAAGTGTTTGTACCATACAGGGTGTAGTGACATGCCTTAGATGTAGGTCCTTACGCCGCACGAACCACTAGACCCCAACCCCAGTACCAGCTGGTTGGCAGGCTCGGACAGTCGACTGGCGGCGCATGGGGAGGAGAGGGGAGGGAAGAGAGGTTGGGATGGACAGTGGGCACACCACGAAAACGGCAAATCAACGCACTCTTACTACAATGATTCTGACGACCTCTGCAAGTCTGTCTCATGATCACCAAATTCCCAAGCAGACCACCGTCCAGCTCACGGGGCACACGGTGAACGTTCGCGACTGTCGTACCACATTTGGGTTATCAGATGACAAGCAGGGATAATTTTAATAAATTGACAGTAGCAGCGGATGCCCAAGTACACGAGGCAGTCAGCCTACTCTGACCGGCTCAGTGCCAGCCCCCGTCTGGGACACAACTAGTAGATCATTTAAACCACCACGGCGCATCAGATGACACGGTAAAAAGGGCTGCTAACCAGCATGATGTCTTAAAGTAGAGAGCAGGGCTGGAGTGCGTGATATCTGGTTTGGGAGATGGAACCGTACGTTCTCGTAGATCACAGACAAAGGTGGAACCATTGACTGCCCCCTTCCGTCATTTCGACTTGGTGATTGCGGCTGAAACAATAATGACAAGATGGGTTGGGATGAGATGGGATCTGTGTCATCTGCTTCATCAGACTCACGCGTCATTTAACCCTGCGTAGCCATCAATAGTCCTCTGCAGGTGTTTTCCTCGTTGGCGAAGTAAGCCGGTAGGCACGTATGCAGCGGATATCGTCCGAAGAAGGCAACGACGATAAAGAGTATTTTGTGCTCAGCTTTTAGGCTAAACTGACCAACCGCCAGTATTGCTAGTTTTCTCGACTGATGCGGTCGAAGTTTCTGTCAGAGTATTCTACGAATAATGAGCAGTCAATCATGCATTTTTTGGCTTTCCCGTTATGTTTGGGGCCTAATGGCGCCAAACGGCCGAGAGTTTTGTCTGTCACAGGTTTTAGACGAACATCCAATAATATTGTTAATCAACATCCCTGAAAAGCTGACGATACCGCAAAATTTTCATTCGTCAAACCGGAGCATTTGAGAGGAAAGACATGCGAGGGATTTAAGGCTGGAACAGACAGTACAGGATGGGTGTGCAGATGGCGGCGTAAGTTCGCCACCTGAGCAGCGTTCAGTGTTTTTAGTAGTTAAACTTGTTAAGGAAAGGGAAGCTTAAAGGAAGACAGATTACTCACCATCACCAACGCCAACGGGAGCAGCTTCCGGCGCAGCCTCGTCGGAAGACTTTTTGGGTTCCGTTTCGGTGGAGACTTTTGCAGGCGCGGAAGCTCGAGGTTTGCGCAATTTGCGGAAGGACTGCCTCAAAGTAGCTTTCAATTGGCGTCCACTAGCAGCGATCTTCTGTGTTGCACCAGCTGCAATGGAAAATGGAGGTGTGGAGTTGGAAGCAAAAAGCTCGAAGATTCTTTGGACTGCTAAGATAGAGTCAACGGAAAAATTGAGTAGTTTAAGGAACTAGAAGCGACAATAGTGGTTTTTCCAGGTACAACGTATCCGTAGAATAAAGGAACTGATGCATTCATTGATACAGAAAGTCAGTAGACATTTGACAGCTTTCTTGTAACAGAGCAGTAAGAAAAGGATCTCAATTGACTATAAGCACTATAAGCACGATAAGGCATTGGACTGGACAGTTGAGCAAATAGAAGGGAAGAGAGAGAGATCGCTGGAAAGTTTTATTAGCTTGACGTTCCGGATTCCCACTTTGCCGAATCAATGTCACGATTTCCATAAATATCAGATGGGACGGAGGCTCCTACATCAAATAGGAAGGGGAAAAATTGGAAAAAGTAGTTCTTGTTCGGGAACGTCATTAATACTTGTTAATTCAGTTTAAAAAGAATATGAATGTATCAGATCCAGTTACTTATAACGATGCTAATGAGCGCCTCGCCTACCCGGTTGATCGTCGGTAATGGTGAGGCCGTATGTGAACTTATTGTAGACGACGCTGCGCGTCTGTAGATCGATCAGAGCGAATCCGTAGGCCGAGCCAACAGCAAGGGCGCGCCATTTAGGTTCCCAGGCCAGAGCCGTGACCGCAGACGGAGGCTGTAGCTGTACAAGTTCTTTGGGCGTGAAGAGGGGGCAGACGGCGGGACACGGAGCAAACACGCCCTCACAGGCCTGGTTGGGGGAAAAGGAAAGTGAGAGGTAAAGGTACGCCCGGTAACACTGTAAGGCCAACGATAATAGGAAGGGGGGCCTGTAAAAAAAGCCGACGACACTAAAACCTGTCAGTACTAGTATTAAGTAGTGACGGGAGGTCGTGGAAACGACCTTCAGTAAACGCATAGACACCGAAGACCCGGGGGATTGATGGGGTTCCGACTTTCCGGTAGGGCGCATGATTTAAACTTGACTAGATTCTGGACGGGAGAACATCTGGTAACCTAGGCAGAACGATACTGGAAAGACTTGTGGCGGAGCATTTCTGCTGGGGTCAGTTTCCGTATTTTTGCAGCGAAAAGTGCAATGTATTGGCCGATATTTACAGATATCCGATTCAACAATGTAAAAGAAGTAGGGAGCTAGTCCTGAAGAGTCGAGATTAATGCCCTAGGACCGACATAAATCAACGAGGGTCATGTGTAAAGATACACAGGTTCTCGGATGGACCGATGATTAAATAAGTAGCACGCTGCACAGCTAGAGTTCCGTTCATAATGGAACAGAGGGTACAACTCCATACACATCTTTCAAAAACAGGCAACAATTGATAAAAAAATCCCCATGGTGCACAACGGAAATGACGTAAAACAAAACTAGTGACCTTGAGGGCTGGCTGACCCTCCCACACAAATCCGGTCTCTTCAGCGTTAACGGCCGCCAGGAGGTCAACTTGGACACGGGAGATGTCGGGCTCAAAGTGACCCTCGACGCTGGCTGTAGTCCATTGAACAACCTGACCAGCGCCACCGCCCGCTAAGAGGATGAGTTCATCAGCATTCTCGGACAACTGGAGAGACAGGGTATGAACGGCGAGGCGGGGGTCCATGGTAAACGTAGAGTCAACGAAGCATGAGCCAGTACAGTCTCCAACTCGGCGGAATGGTGGCCAGGCTGCATATTCCGTCTGATGGACCATAAAAAAGGAGTCGGGGAGATTAACGGAAGAGAATCGGCAGTAGGTTAGAGCTATGGAAAATGTGTTCAGCTGAAACAACCAACTCCGCTTTCATAAGAAGATTACTGAGAGGTTTGTCATGCCATTCGGTTACCTTCAAAACCGATAAAAGCAGTAGCCAGTGGTGTTACAAGTTCTCTGCTCCCCTCCATTGTTCCTTTGCCTACAACTGGGTGTATTGAGAAGATTGGGGTGCAGTTTTCTACATTCTTCCCTATTTATAAGCAAAGCTCATTTAACAAAATTGCGAACGCCTCGGGTTGGAAACCCTTATTCATGTAAGTAATGGTAAAATCGCACTAATATATTCCGCTCCCTGCCCCCACCCTCACCTTGACATTGACTCTTCATAATCCTCCCTGTTTCTTATCACCCTTACCCACCATATTCCTGCATCTAGATTGTGTTTTAAGACGGGGGTTAACCGATTTCTCAAAGCAGTGACATGCTTTAACCAATCCTCCTTACACATTAAAGGTACTGACCTGACGAGAGGTTATCGGAAGCTAACTAGTCTTCCGCAAAGAAATCAACTTGTGAAGGTGAGGGCTGTTGGCAGTGACCTGTCGCCAGATAAAATGGACTGTTTGGTCTGCGCCCTGGAAGGAGAGCAGTAGGCAGACTACGACCGATTTTAGTGGACTAACGGAGGAAGAAGGCTATGATAGATGTTGTCTAAGGTTCTCATGTCGCCATGGGTTGTAAAGTAAATGAACATAATCCTGTGTCTATGAAGACTTGCTACCTAAGTCTTTGCGTCTTTGCGTCTACCTAAGTATTGCGTCTGTTTGTGACGAACGGTTTGTCCCCTCATAACAGATAAGAGAGAGAGAGATCGGCTCTACTTAACTGATGGTGATTAAAGAAATCCTGTTAAAATTCTGGACGAGGGACATACCGACCCTTGCCCATAGATCACGAGAAGTTGTTTAAAGCCAATATGTGAATGCACTTAGATCCCAGAAGGAAAAAACCTCGGCTGCCAAGTAAAACCAGGATGTCTCATAGTTGTCCGTGTTCTGTTAAGGTTTGGTAGCTGGAGAAAGGGGAACGAAATTTCAACAATTACTAGCACTTATGAACCGAAATAAGGAGACCATATTGATTAATGTTGATTACGATGATGCATACGGAAGGGTATTCACATGCCAATCGTTAGTGCGAGTAAATGTACATATTACTCAAAAATGTAGCTGGAAGAATATTGAGGCCTACCTTTTGTTCGGAATTGCAGGCGTCGCCAGTCTCTAGTACGGAGAATACGTGCACGTGACAAAGGCAGCGCAGGAAGTCACCACGACCCAAAACCCATAGGCTTACATCACCGTCGGCGTGACCGAGGGCAAGAATGTCATTGGATGCGTTAAGAGCCAGATTGGCGGAACAGTGAACAGGTGCAGAGGCCTCTCCTTCCTCAGTGGCTGCTTTTGCAGTGCAGTTAAGGGCTCCACCATTAACAGGCCAGTGTTTGAATGGACAGCCTTGGGGAACACCTCCACAGGATTCCAGACGCTTTAATAGACTCTCTGGCAACTGAAAATAAACACAATGAATTAAAGGAAATCGCAATAGAGACAAAGCACACACACAGAGTAGTGACTCGCTATCGCAAACAGAGGTACTCACTGCAATATGTGCCGAGGCTGTAACAGCGGAGCAGCCAAGACAGCCAAGGTACGGCGAGGGAATGACGGGCCAAGAAGGCTGGGTCAGGTCTATCGCGACCAATTCGCGTTCAGTGAGTACCAACAGGTATCCGGGTTCTGTGGGAGTAGCTGGCAGGGTGACATGAGGTTCCGTAGCTTCGGCAGCTGTTGCGAGTAAAAATAAAATTGCTTTTCATGTGTAGACTTAACATCTCATTTCGTACACCTTGAAGTTGTGGGAAAATGCAGTTTGGACCTGTACAGGAAGTAGTGGCAGCTTGACTGACGAAGTGCAGCATATTAAAGAGGACAAAAAACGTTGGAAATGCTGCAAAGCAACGTTAGGAGTGTTTAACGTAACCACCACGAAGTTCTTTTATTCGTGCCATCATTTTAAATATGAGAAGCCAGGACGCAATTTGAGACTCGGATGAGTTGCAAACTGAATCGGACTGAGATCTAGTTTAAAGCCCTGCAATTAGTGGCTCTACTGGTAAGGCTGCTAATCGAAGTGAGGTTCAGTGACAAACAATAGTGATAGCACGGGAAAATGCGTGAACTCGGCTGCGCAGATCATCTTACCCCTTTCTGTGGAAGTCGCCTCCACAAGGGACTGTTGATGCTCAGCCAACTCGGTCTCCGTAGCGGCTGGTGCTGCTACTGGGCTGGCTGATTTCCCACCGTTTGGAGGAAGAATAATAAAGTCACGAACTGCGGTTCCGAACTGGAAACAGACGTGCTCGTCCACACTTCTCATCACACTAACTGTGTGTTTGTCCGAGTGTTCGGCCCTTGGAAGGCCTCCGACGATAACGGTGATCACGCCACCACTGAGGAAAAAGGAAAGTACACAAAACGCCAGGTATTAGGAGGAACGCGTCAACAAATGCTGTCCAGAATTAAACAAGTTGTCTACTCAGTAATTTTTGTACCACTCAAAGGTCGGGGCATAGCATGATCCACTGAAAATACTAAACCCAGTGGGTGATATTGAGAGGTAGGCATCAGCCTTGCACTAGATAAAGCGAACTATCAGCCTCGCAAATACGTGGCTCTACAAGAGGCCATATGCTAGATGGACGACATGAAAAATTACTACTTAGAGGTTTAGTCAAAAGCAGCCATCCATAAGATGCTTGAAACATGCCTGAAGGCCAACAAAGTCGGATGCGCCTGACCAACGATGCAAATAGTACTTATAACCTGTATTGGGCGTCGTGCCGTGATGCATAGAATGCAGACAATTTTTCATCCAACAATAAAAGTACACAGGTTATTTAACTTACTTGACAGATGGCCGTGTCGTTATCTTCTTGATAGGCGCACATGGGAGAGGGCCTGTAAGGAAAAAGTTAAAGCACGGTCAGAAAGTACGATTAGTGGGAAAAAAAGCGGAGAGCACAATAATAGCCTTGCTGATTGGTACCATACCCTACTATAATGAAGTCATGATTGCTAATCTTTACAATCGAAGATACGTTCGTAGTTTTAAATATGGCATAAGTACAGTTGTGGAATTAAACCTAACGCGCTCTAGGCGGAATGTAAAATAAAGCAACAAAAAAACCCACCGTATGGTATGGTAGCATTTTCCTGATTGGTACATAGAATGGGATCCTCTTGCGTTCCTTCTGGTTCTGGAATTCTCCAGGTTAGATGGGCACCATCATCATAAGCAACAATGACCTGTAGTGGATGATCAGGCTCGAGGGAGGTTATGTGCCAAGAGGCGCAACACAGAGCCTGAGTGTAGGGTAAAACGTGCGTGACACGTGGAGATGGAGGCACTGGAACTGGTGGTTCAGTGGGTTTCTAAATAAGAAAAAAGGACCATGATGTGAGAACACAAGGACAGTTAAAATAGTAAAGCCTTACATAAAAGTAGATGGGGGGGGACACTACCGAGTAAGATGGATACTGTGCACCACACGTTAGTATAAAGATGACACGTACTTCTTCGGATCTGTCCATTAGGGTATTCCTTAAGGTCCTTGAAAGGGTACGAAACTTTTTCGAGGCCTCCGCCCGCATGGCATGTAGATGATCTTTCCGCTTTTCAGCAGTTCCTGCCTTCTCTTCCCTCTCTTTTTCGCTCACAGCCTTCTCGGCTACTGGCTTGGATCCCTTTGACACTGAAGGCTCTTCGCTCGATTTTTCAGAAGAATGCTCATTCTCATTAGGATGTTCAGGTTGTCCTTCAGTTGGAGCAGCGGCCAGCGGCTCGGAAGAAGCAGTCTCAGGAGCAGGTTCAGCCTTTATGGCGTCGGTAGGAAGAACTGCTTCAACTTCTTCGGCTTGGTCAAGGGTTTCATCAGAAACGGGAATCGGTTGTGGTTCAGCAATAACAGCTGTGCCCCCAGCATAACCAATAACCAGGTGATTGCCAGTAGGATCGACTTCGATAGAGACGATCGTCGACGGTAGATTTAATTGCTGGCGTTGAGCATCGGGTATTCTAAGGGTTAAAAAGAACAGTAACATGTGGAAATCTTTCAATATACGCAACATGGCATGTATATTGGAACAGACAACAGAAATGCGACCGTAACGCACTTGGTAAGGAGGATGTGAGTGGAAAGTGAGTTTAATTCATCCTCTCCGACTGTCATGAATCCGTTACGCACTGCAACTTGACGCAGGGTGCCGGAAGTAGAGCCAATATATATGATTCCTTTTTCCAACGGCCAGTGCAGTGAGGACCTCTTCGTTACTAAATCGGATTATGAAAATTTGACAAGAATTAGAGGAATGATAACAAATCGGAAGATACACAGAGGCCAACTGAGAAACGAATATGATTTTCATGCTTCAACAACTATATCAAAAAGGTTAATCACTCCCAAACTCACGAGAAAGGGAGCTCAACAGAGCATTTTTGTTTCCAATGTCCAGTCTCTGCCTCCAGCTCTAAAATAAGAAGTTTTGATCCGGTGGACACAACAAGTCGTCCCTCATTCCGCAAGAATTGAATAAATCCAATTTCCGAGTCAGCAAAGTCAACGGGAAAAGATAAACCTGGGGCTCCATAACTATGAAAATAATAGCGAACAGACAAACTTACACGGCTAAACGCCCATGCGCGTAGGCCACGGCCAAGAGACCGAGGTCCTGGTCATAGGCCAAGCATATGGGGTCATCAATAATTCCATAAGTTGATGCCTAACACAAATGAGAGAAAAATACGACTTACATTGTAACAGTGAGGTTGCTCAGTGTGCTTGCCGGTGGTAAAGTCTTGAAACTTTTGAACCCAAGGAAGATTTTGGATTTTCTGGGGAAGTTTCTTGAACGGTTCAAAAAACTTCTGCGCCATAACTATTTTTTAGTCAGTAAGTTCTGTTACTAAAAAAATAAGCAATTATATACATGCCAATTCAAAGCTCAGTGTGCACGTCTAACTAACAATACATTACTCACCACAAAGCTGGCAGTTTGAACGAACGTCAGCAGACAAATTGAACGCCGAGTCGTGTATGATCATTATAGCTGATTCATTTTAACAAACTCTCCCTTCCAACGTCTCCAAAGTTTACGGGATCTATGATGGAGAAAATAATATTTCAACGAAAAATTCGAGCATGGTTTTTGTAAATCTATGGTTTTCTAGCATTCTTTTGTTTTTCCGATAGAATCCACATGAGCATACTATCATGCTACGAATTAGGGTGTCTTATGGGAATATAGGCAAGCGTTAATTGGGATGTGACTACTATGAAACGAATGAATCGTACCTGCGCAACAAGGAGCCCCTGTAGTTCTTTTAGAATGAACCCTAAGAAATATCATTTCCATGACTTTGACGCTTCCATTTTTCTTAGCCTTTTCCCGGGTTTTAGAATTTTTAATTTGTTACTTTTCTTCTTATGCTCCTGGTGTTTTTTCTGTGCAAAAAGCGGCACTCACGAGTATGCAAAGGTGATAAATTGCGTCAATTCAACCGAATTTCCTTATTTTTCTTAATACTTAGACAGCGCAAATAGAAGTAGGGGAGAATACGGACTACTCCAACTTCACGTTTATATTCTGACCATTGAATGAAGATTAGTCCATCCCACGGTTGGCCATCACGACTACTTCAATGAACTTAACTGGCTCTTAAAGAACATTACATAAGAATCCGTATATCATCTTTGCTATACCGTTTCAGAGGCTAAATGAGCGACAAAAAATTTTTGAATGCCTTTAGGTACTTTGAGTGTGCCTCTGAGGACTGAACTTTCACCATGTTGGAAGAGCAAATCGTACTTTACGGTTAATGTCCATGTAGTTGTTTTACCCATTCAAGGATTTTCTATGCTCTTCGACCTTTATTTTTGCAAACTTGTTAACAAAAACCATGGTTAGCTGCCAGCTTTACAGCTAAGAGTAGATAGACAACTGTCGATAAATGTAACGAAGAGACCTTCCATATGTTTACTCTCCTTGGGTTTGGTGTTTGAACAAAAACTGATCCCAGATAGTTCACCTTTAAACTGGAAACAAAAAATCTCATTGAAAGAATCACATGGAGGCTACCTGTACAGTAAGGATCCTGGGCAAATCGTGTAGATCGGCTTCGAAAGACAAGTAAACTTTCTCACTTGAATAGGCGTTCTTAGCCTCCTGCATAAATTCATATCTGAATCCCTAGTAAAATGTTCAGTCTTTAACAACTAAGGGCCAACATTTACCATTGCGATGGACGATTTATTAACAGATGGTAGCATAAAACAGGATACGTTGTCTCATTTTTGTTAAAGTATATTCGTATATAGAAGGCTTTACCAGTCACTTACCTAAACATCATGAATTATCTGCATTGATCACTAGATTATTGACATATCAACCGGCAAAAGTACCATACTCACAGATTTTACGCAGCGTAGTCCCATTCTTAAGTATACACTTTATTTGTGCTGTTTTAGTTTTTCAATTATTAAAATTATCCATTGCTTATTTTGTGAAATATATTTCAGTAGTAAGCATAAATTGTATGAATGATAATTCTGATGATCGACCTACCAAGGCTAGTAACTTAACGAAAGTTTCACTATGCATAGCCTCATCCATATCTGAAATGAATGAAGTTGCATTGTTTTGGAGAACCATATTCCTTCCAAACTTTTTGGCTGAAATTTAGTTTCGGCTTGAAAACATTCGAAGTTTTTCGGAATTGCAGACTGTATGAGCATGTGTCCGCAGTCTTCCTTGTCTGAAATTTATTCACCCTAATAACTGTAACAGCCGTAGGCTTGAGGGTGCCCACTGTCTGGATTACACGGTTGCCTCACTAGCCGGATGCTCTTCAGCCTTGTCCTTAAATTCGTCTTCGCCCTGGCACAACTCTGACTCTTCATACTTTTGGTCAGACATACTGCTCAGTCACATGGAGAACACCGAACATTATAAGAAAATAGATAAGTTATTAACTGAGACGATAAGCTGAGTCCAAAGGGTGATACAAAATAGAAATGTGACCGTTATAGATGGGAAGGTAGAGTTGAATGTAACCAACAAGGGCAAGGCTGAAACGTTGAATAGTTGCTACGATCCTCCGCGTTCCATGGGTCGGGGTGTGGTGGAGTTGAGGGCAGCCACTTGAGTTGGTGATCCACTTTATTCGCAGACGTGGATTGCAAGAGACGAGAGAAGGACGGACGAGACACAGCATTATCCACAAAATACGAAGATTGAAAACTTCACTTACCCGCGCTTACCCGTTAAAAAACCGGTGTTGTTTTGATGGCTTCGCTCGCCACATAGCAAAGTAGCGCGATTCGAGCTCCTTTTTTCGTTGCCGTTCACGCTCGTGTTTTGATTAGTTGCCTATTGCTTTGTGCGTAGGTATCTTGGGCCACAAAAGACAGAGTGCACTTTCATCGGTTTATCGATTGGATGGGTGATGGCCTGTGCTCGAGCTGCTGTGGGCGTAACTTCCTGCTAAGACACGCTATCGTGCGAACGCTATCACTGACTGACTTTTCATTTCTTATTTTGCGCTATTGATAACTGATTTTACACTCTTTCACAGTTATTTTAGAAGCATTTCAAAAAGAACCTTTAGACGTCGTATACAGCGCAAGTACCTTGACCTGTAATGCGTAGTAGCAAATATTTGACAGAAAGGTACGCGTCGGATCCCTTATTTTCTTCTTCTTTGTCATCGGATAACTGGTCATCTGACAGGGAGTCCACATCATAGTATGATTAGTCATTTTCCTCTACATCTTCCTCGGATTCACACATGTCTCACGATGAGACACCGTCTATATCTAAGTTTACTTCAACCGCAGAAGGCGAGCCTACGTTAGGCGAAGAGATGCGAAAGTGGGCTGTTCGTTCATAATTGGCGTACAGGCATGTGAACAGCCTTCCAAAGCTGATCAGGTGGTACTTAAGTACGGACCTGCCTTCGGACACTTAAGATGATAAGCTGATCTGTGGTAGGAAAATACTTTGTAACCCTTCCAGAAAGGTTGGCTTAGTTTGCGTATGGTAGGTCAATCGTCAGGGCTTCTTTGCTTACCCCATATAGTCTTCTATAATTAATGTTTTAAGGCTCAATTGGGAACTGTACTGCAGAGCTGCACATTTCTGCCAAGGGTACGGAAGTACGCCTACTTCCCCTTGGAAGGTAAATTCGTTTTTTGAAATAAATGATCAATGGGTGTGGGCTGACCTACACCTGTAGTCACTAGGGACTCCGCGTTTGATGGTCACAGAGTCCAACACTGGTACCTTTCCTCAACATTTTACCCACCCATTTTCATCCCATATTTTCGTGCTTTACCACTGAATCTCCTACAATTAATCGGTCACTGCTCACGAACCCCAACAGTCCCTCAGCTTATGATTTGTGCAACTTGAAGGGAGACAGTGAAAGAAGATATATGTTTGGTTCTATTCATCCCTTATTTACCTGTTGGATTGTAGACTATCATGGCTGATAGTCAAATGCTGAATGACAACGCCCGTCCTCTTCGTGTTATAAAACCGGCGTTGGATAGGCGTATATACGTCTAAGACGACGCTCCGCTCCTGTCCTCGCCCTCTGTAAGGTTGTTTTGTCCATAATCTAATTACATTTTAATAATCAGACAACGACTATAAGTCAATTGTCACCCTGCCCAGGGGCATTTCACCACTATACACCAGTGGGCGCTTTTGCTCTTTTTCTAAGCCATGTTAGGTGAGACACCAGGAACCAGTGCTCCTATGTGCAAACGACATTGACATGACGGGCGACACAGAGAGACAGCAGAAAAAAAATCGAATTCCAAATTAGATGGCTTATGCAAAGTATGCAGCAGTTGCTGTAACGACATGTCACACAAGACGCAAAAATGGACTACCTGACTTTTTTAGTTGGCTGTTTCGATGCAGTATAAGCACCTGCTGCCCCAACAGATGGCTCGATCATGAGCCAGATCGTGCCCACGGCTTATATAACAATATCTTCACCGAAATCTGAAATGCCAACTTCCGGTATCGTATTGTAAAGTACCTCGTTATCCGTAAACTATCTGCACGGATTTTCTATTAATCTTCACTGGTTGGAGAACGTATCCAGGCATTTTCTGGGCGGATTTTTAGCAACATTTTCAATAAAGAGGAAAGCCCGGGAGGAAGTGAATTTTATGGTTTTCCTATTTACCAGCTAGCTATTTGTAAGACATACCACTGCGTACCAAATTACATATGCGTGCACCGATGACGCACATTAACGGGACGCATGGGCCTACTCGACCACACGTGAAATTATAACAGCGGAATTTACCACTAGATATACACACAAAAAATACCTTGCACATGTGACAACTCTTTCATCACCAGTACCGTCAATGCCCCCATTTAACAAGCACGGCTAACAGTAGCATAATCACCGCCAAATCCGACGCTACAATTTTGAACCTATCCTGCTCGCGTTGCCACCGCACATGTAAAAATTGCATTGTGAATTAATAATACATGGACCGATTAACAAGCGACAAGAGCACCAACATACAGGAGGTTACCTTACCAATGTAAGTGTATGTAGTTTAGCGTAAAGTTAGTCCAGTTATTTGATTTATTTAGTGGATTTGAGGCTCGAAAAGCCCTTATAAAGAACACTACATGTTCAACATTATATACTGAAGGAAAACCGACCAACTTTGGGCAAAATTGGAGGTTGCCGGTCATCCGAGAAATTTTCTGTTTCTTCTGCTTAGCTAGTGGCCTCTGGCCGCTTAAAATAAAAAATTGAGTATTATTTATTTATTATTTACTAGCAACGAACAAATTCCATCGTTTTGAACATGTTGCTATAAAATAAGATTATTATAAGTATGAAAGTTCAAGAATGAACTACTAATACAGAAAAGGGGATGCCAATACATGACAGTTCGACCATCGATTTGGACAAGGTCCACGTATGCTTTACACCAGGGGGTGCAGGGACGGTGACTTGCGCGTGAATTAGTTTAAGTGATATTAGCCTTACGCTGCAGCTACCGCACTCTCTCATCCTCCCTCACATGAGCCCGGTGTCAAGACAGACTGAATAAGACCGGAGATGGCAGAGGGCACAGGTGACTGGCGCGACCGGAGCCGCCCCTGGGTGTACCATCACACCTGGCTCAGATCCCACGGAGTGGGAGTGCCATAAAGGCCATATTAAGAAGGAGCCATTGCAGCCTGATTCTAAGTCTGCCAGTCAGCCAATCCACATACAACACACATTGGGCTGACCACGTGGCTTGAGTGTTCCCATCAGTTGGCAACCGTCCAAGCCACGGCTTTAAGCGCACCGTGCTAATTTCAAGCGCGTCAGATTGTTTATAGTGAGGAAAATGCGCTGAGCTGTCGAACCCACTCTCTCCCCCACCCCCACCATCAGACCACTGTCCGAGCCAGTCGGTTGTCCGAGGTGTGAGTGGGCACATTGGCTGACGGATTGGCGTACCCGTCTTCGCGCGCCACAGCACGACCTGGTTCCCATAATGCACACACCAGGATTCACTAAATCAGGGGATATGGAAGAGCCATCGCGGTCTGACTCCCAGTCAACTGGTCAGCCACTCGACACACACAGCACATACACCGGGCCTAAGGCGATGTCTGGTGTAAGCGTCAGATTGGCAGCCTTCCAAGCCATGGTTTCTAGGAAACCGTGATTTTATCAGGTACATTATGATGATTGTGAGGGTGTTGTCTATGTATTAATGTACATGGTGTGCACTGATGTGGCTTAGTTTCCGGTGGTTTACCGCAGGTTGTCGTGGAGGCGTATGTGTCCTAATAGGCCCATGCGGTGTGTAAATGTGCGAGGACAGTGAGGACAGTGGAAGCGACTATATCTGTTGTGTGTTGGTGCTCCAGGCACTGGTTGACCAGTCTCTGTACGATGGATTGGCAAGTGCCCGACCAGGCCGATGCGTGAGGTGAATGTGTGGTCGCATTGAGGACAGTTTAGGAGAGTCCCCATCGCTGATTGTGTTGGTAGTGAAGGCGAAGGCGATGGTGGTTGCGTCGGCGGTTGCGGTGGTGGTTGCGGTGGTTGGGGTTATAGGCGATGAGTAGAGGGATGTGGTCTCTTTGATGGTGGGAGTAATGAAATTAATGCCAGGATTGAGGGTTGGGAGTCTGAAGCAGGGTTGGCAGAATTTGACGTAGAAGTTGGAATTGTAGGTTTGTTGGTACATTGTCTCCGAAGATGTCCAAACAGGCCAATTCACGTGCGGAAAATGCGTTGACAGCGCGGGCATGTTGGCAGGGCCTGGCAATTGACGATGTTGGTCGGGGGTGCTGGTGACTTTCGTGCCGCTCTTTTGTTCTTGGCGGTTGTGATCCAGTTGGCCTCAGAGATTGCTGAACCAGTCTTCGCGGATCTTCTCCATGCCGGTCTATCCTAGGCGAGGCCCTTCCAGGTCGCCGGGTTGATTTGCAGTTCCTTCAGCGATTTCTTCAACGAATCCTTGCAGTGTCGTTTTTGACCTCCCTGTCGGCGAGCACCCGTAGCGACCTTTCCGTAGAAAAGTTGTTTGGGTAGTCGCTCGTCGTCCATTCTTACCAGGTGTTTGCTACATCGCAGTTGTCCTTGCCTCAACATGGCGTGGATGCTGAGGATTCCGGTCCTGGACTTCCGTGTCCTGGATCCTGTCTTGCCATCTCAGCTTCAGTATTCTGCGGAGGCAGCTGAGATGGAAGTGATTCAGCTTCCTGGCAAGGTTCGAGTAGAGAGTCCAGGTCTCCACTCCATAAAGGAGTGTCGTCAAGACGACGGTCTTGTACATCTTCAGTTTAATGTTCAGGTGAATACCGTGGCGATCCCACACCGAGGCCTGCAGCCAGCCGAAGGCCTGACTAGCTTTGCAGATCCGTTGGAAAAACTCGTCATCGATTCTCGTGTTGCCTGACAGCATGCTTCATATATAAGCGAAGGTTTTCACGTTTTTGAGTTGAGCACCGTTGACATTGAATTGGGGAGCATTGTATGCCGCGTTGGGTGGTGGCTGGGGCATGACAACCGTTTTGGCTGTACTGATTGTTAATCCCAAATTGGCGCAGCCTGCAACGAAGAGGTCCGTACTCTTTTGCATGTCCTCCTCCATCACGATGTTATGGGTGCAGTCGTCCACGAAGAGCAAGTCATTGTCCGTAGTCATCGACACGCGTGCTGGGGGTTGCATACGCCGACTCACAGCCGAATTTCTGTGTGACTTTTCACAGTCCGTCGCGATTCACCGTGTCAAAGGCCTTCGTCAGATCCACGAAGGTAGTGTATAGGTGAGTTCTTATCTCCTGGCACTTCTCTTGTAGCTGGCGGGCGGCAAAGATCATAGCGGTTGTTCCGGGGTGTCGGCGGAAGCCACATTGGCTTTCCGGGAGCAGGCCCTGTTTTAGTTGCCCGTTCAGACGATTGAGAAGGATATAGGCAAAGATCTTCCTGGCGATGTTGAGCAAGGAGATGCCTCTGTGATTATGACAGAGTTGCCGGTTCCCCTTCTGTTTGTAGAGATAGACGATGGTCACGTCTTTGAAATCCAGAGGAACTTGTCCTTGGCGCCACATCTCCTGGAAGTGTTGTGAGGTCTGCCATCAGCCGGGGCCCACCGTGCTTGTAGACTTCCGGTGGGATTACGTCGGATCCCGATACTTTACTGCTGGAAATCTGCTGCGCGGCCTGGATGTTTTCTGGTAGGGAAGGCGGCAGATCCAGGTCGATGTGGGAGCCGGTCAATGGCAGCATCGGAGATGGCTGATGAGCAATTAAGGACATTGCGGAAGTGCTCGGCCCACTGCTTCAGAATTCGTGATTTCTCTGTAAGCATTGTTGTGCCGTCAGAGCTGAGCAGCGGCGCGTTCCCCTTGATACACGGGCCATAGATGGCCTTGATGGCTTTGAAAAAGTTTTTCATTTAATTGCGGTCCGCATACCCCTGGATTTCCTCAGCCTTTCGGATCATCCAGGCATCCTGCATCTCCCGCAGCCGTTGTTGTACAAGGCGCCGGCATCTGATGGAGGCTGCTTTGGTGACGTCAGTCCGAAGGTTCATGTAGGCTTTGTGTAGTTCATTCTTCTCCGCGAGGTAGTTGCTGATGTCGGCGTCATTGTCGTCAAACCATTCCTGGCGTTGATGGCGTGCGCGTCTGAGGACTTCGAGTGCGGGGGACTAGATGACATTTCGCAGTTGACCCCATCGTGTCTCCACGGTAGCATTATCATCTGGAGCATGCAGGTCCTCCTGTTTCTCGGATATTTGGTTGCTGAAATCAAAACCGTGAGCAGGCAAATTTAACAAAATTGTATTTAGCTTACCTGGCCGCTTCTTACCTTGGGGCCTTCGTCGGGGTTGCAGTCGGAGCCTCATCTGGGAGATGACGAGGCGGTGATCTTTTCAACCATCGGAATCGCGGATCGCCTTGGTTACCAGCATGTCCTATCGATCTGGCCTCCGGACAAGAACATAGTCCAGCAGATGCCAGAGCCGCGACCAAGGATGCATCCACGTAGCCTTCTACCGCTTCGGAAGGTGGAAGAAGGTGTTGGTCAGCAGGAGACAGTGTTCCGCACACGTGCGCAGAAGAAAGAGGCCGTTATCATTACAGCTTTCGAGACCGTGGGGACCCGACACTTGGTCCTTTAAGTAGATAGATGGCACGAAAGCTTTCAAGTTATCTGCTTCGGCCGAAAGGAGCTGAACAATCATGTCAACTAGTTAAGAATGAGCCTGCCCGAAAAAGACCACTGGTTGTGCGATACTCATACATAACTTAAGAACCAGCTTTCGATTCAACCCCACTTTACTGACCCCACGATGGCGGAAAGAAGCGGACAATTCACTCATGGCCTAGCTAAAAGAAATTATTTGTAGAAAAAATGCAATTTTTTCTTGAAGATTTTAACTCCGTAGACACTACTGGGAATTTATGCACTGCAACCGATCAGAAAAATTCCTCAAGTGGAATTTGTTCATTTGGTCACTGTTGAGTTCCCTTTCCAACAGGTTAAAATAGACGGTAGTCAAGTTGCCTGAACCCGATAATTACTAGGGGACGATAGTTGGTTTACCGGATTGGGTTCACAAAAACCCATTTATCGGAGTGAGCAGTGTATCCTTTTTTGAATTTAAAGCATTTTAAGTTCCCAAAATTCAATAAATGAAATGCATGAAAAGGGCTTATTCCCGAATGAGAAATCAACTAGAAGAGGTGAGCTGAAATGCGGCAGACGTACATGACACAAACATTGACTGGCTCTTTTTTAAGTACGTAATGCAGTATTTAGTGAACTGCTGTTGTGAACTTAGGAGACTGTGCAGTTCCCGTGCCGAGTGGGCATCTTTGGTAATAACGCAGAATCTTGAGAACCTAGGCTGTGTCTAGCGTCGACCCAATGCCAGTAACGATTACGATGTTTGTTTCCCATATACATTTCATGCAGCGGCCGATTTAACTTAAAAGTAGTGCTTGGTTGCAGATAATTATAATCTTCCTGAAGTTTGAAGTTTTCCACCTTCTGGTCCTATAAAAGTCGAGGACTTACTCGTGGCCGAGGATATCGGCATTTGGAAGCAGTTTGTCAATGTCCCGACCCGAGAATCCAGCATTCTTGATCTACAATTCTACAGACGTTGCCTGTCATTAATAGTGTATCCTTTATGCCCACCCACGTGTTCAGACCACAACATATTTGTTCCTACACTTAAAATCGAAACTGACGAAACTTTTCTGAAAATTTATATGTTTCTTTGATTTCCAATCAGCCCATTGGACAGAATTATTGCTACATCTTAATTTCCACGGCTGATCTAAAGTCTTTCCATAGTGGGATGTGAAAACTTGTACTGATGAGCGGCATGAGGTTTTGTATTCACTTCTTTATCATTTCGTTATCCGTAAGAAAATAAGTAATTTCACGGATGCGTGTTGACTCCCTTTAACTTTCACCATAGTTTGCGTAGACTAGTTCGTCGATTCCATGTGCAAAACGACAGTTCCGTTTTGCCCATGATCTGGCAAATTTTTAAGTTGGTTAGGAGACTGTAGGAAGAAAAGGGGCTAGCCGTTGCTGTCAAGTTTGTTGAAAACCGTCCGTTTAATGTCGCGAAACGTTTTTTCGCACAATAAGAGCCCTAAGAAAACGCGGTACCCCACAATCCGAGACGCCGATTAAAAACCAAGAGCTGACGACAAGTTGACGGCTGATAGTTTCAACGTTGGTTAACAGTGCCGGCAAGGACAAGGGAGACTGGCATGACCACTTCTGGCTCATTAGCCATCATCAACCAGCATGACTAACCCCAGGTGCTAACCCACCCGAGACTATAGCCAACGATCTGTTGATCAGAAGTTCAACTCTCTAATCATCAAGCCACGGGCTCGTTGTCTTATCAGTTTTGATCGTGAATATTAACAATACTAGACCGAAGTCAACAAGAAAACAATAGCATGCCTCATAAAAGTCTACCTAGACTCACTTCATTGCACCACCTACAGGGAACCTTTAGTGGAAGGCTAACGACTTAGCCCTCTCCCATTGAAAGTATGAAAGAAAAACGATTGTGTGGGTTAAGTCTTTTATCTTATCTGCAGGGAACTGACACACAAGGTTAACTCTAACGCATTGCTTTACCTTGCGTACTGACTTAGGTTGCAGTACATGTTGGCTATGCCCTTCGATGGATGGTTCCTTAGTCGGTTTGCTAATTTCCTTCGCAGTGATCTATCACGTAAAGGCCTAAGTATGGTCACCGTATTGTACCCTTACACGGAAATCTTTTGAAAGAGGCGAAAGATTTATTCGCAATTGATTGAACGAGTTAAAAGGACATCACGTTGGCTTATTCTTATTAATAAAATTTTAAAATGTTACAAAACCTCTTTTTTACCGACTACAGTCTTCCTTATTAATTACTTATGTCTTATCTACGCATTGGCGTGAATGGCCGCTGATTTCCATGACACGCATTGACATCATTCGCTTTTGCTGCACTCGAATTTAATGCTAACTGTCCAAACTATCGCGCTTTTTATTAGTTACTGATCTGTTCCTTTCGCTTTCACTGACATCTAGACCTAGGCTACTCAGTTTGCTGAAACATTTACTTAATGGGTTTTGGTCTAAATACTTTTTGTGCCCTTTTGCATTAATGTTGCCTGTTTTTCTCTACCTTCTTCGCTTTATTCCTTTGATTTCTTTGTGCGCTAAAGAAGGACGGTGGATTGGACGAATTTATTCATCAATTCCCGTTATCGCGTGGCCTACCCGTTTCCCATATGCCCCACCCATATAAACCCTAGTTACTGTGGTATCTTGGTTTTCTTTTAAAGTTGAGCGGTCATAGAAGAGAGTATTACCTTAATTTTTTTAAAAGCTAACATTTGCAGTGTCTTTACAATCTTTATACCACACTTAAGCTCATGGGTGAAAATGAACGTTTGTGAATTTCTGATTTCTGTATGAAGATCTTTGATGCAGCGGACCCCGAACCGTACCCTGAAATACAGCACTTGTGATCGATTGAGGCATTTAGTAGTTATTTTTTAACCATGACTTTCTGATAGCGGTTACATAAGTAAGACACGATGACGTCAGGTAGTTGAGGCCGGATGCTGAAGGATTCCTACTTAACTAAAAGACTGTGTGACACGCTGTCAAAGGTTTTACTAAGATAAAACTAGATGACTACCACTGACTTGTGTTCATTACGAAGGAAATTGATAAGATTAAGAAAGGCTAAGTGACAGGTAAATCCGTGCTGAAAAGAGCTCATCAGCTGAATAGCTACACAGAACTCGAGAATTTCATTGAAAATGATTTATTGAAAAGGTTTGGCTGATTAAGGTCATTTTATTTATAACAGACCCTATATTTTAATAATATAATATCGAATGTGTAAAGAGCACTATGGCTAGTGTCAACATCATTTCGAAAACTAATTTGGAGGCCAATAAGTAAGCTGAAAATTTTTTTTATTTGAAAATTAACTACGAGCGGGTCCAGAACTAAGAAGTTAGTCAGCATCAAAAGGCTGAGAGGGAGATTTAAAAGATGCAGGGATATATTTTTCAGATATCTAAATGCTAGGAGAGTTTAAACAGGGTTAATTGTGTTGATAGATAACTTGGAAAAAGAGGAGGTTATAAGGAAGATAAAGGATAGTGGGGGAGGGCAAACAGTTATAAGAAGTAAGTGATGAGACACCGGATCTCCTAGGGTTTCTTTTTAAATTGGTGGCTCGTCGAACTCCGCCCCCGATTTAACCGTAGGAGTTTTTTGTGGCTTCTTTCAAAGCTCACCGTGTACTCCAAAGATTGTTGACTATTGTTTTAAAATGACAAACCGTTATGAATTGGATGTGGCTACCATACTACTCATTTCTGCTGTTCATATGACTGTTCACACGGAGCAGAAATTATCCACTTTGTATTTATTTATACCACAATACTAAGTTTTTAATGATGGGGCCCTCTGGGCCTCAAATATACAATAAATTTACCTCGTAAACCATAAATAATAAAATAAATAATTGCGTCTAATGCCAGGTTGCAGACGATGTCAAGAATAGTACACAGTTTGGATCAGTCTAGCAATGAAGTATAGAGGTAATAGATGCTAAGGTGACCCACGTGAGAACTATTGAAATTAAGTTATGAAAAACCTGAAGTAGTTTGGAGAGCAAATGATTCAGGAAAATTCACTTAATGCCTATCAGTAGCGTAAATAATATAATTTCGGTGTGTATTTATGTCGGGAACAATGGATTATTCGGGAGAATAATTGGACCTACATGGCTCATAGGCGAGTTTGGCTGTAAAGGATTGGTACCTCTAAGAGAAGTCAGTATATGATTAGATGAAACTACACTATCCTTCTTTCTGGACAGATTCAGATTTAGTTTTTGAACCACGTCGTTCTGCTAACATGCCTCATGTGATTTAAATAGAAAACTCAGAGTACTTCGTTGAAGAAGCGTAGCTGTTGATTTAGCTGATTTAGACGGATTTGTGGAAGTTTGAGGAGGCTACCGGAGGATTTAGAAGCGGCAACTAGGAATGCTGTTGAATAGGATGTAGGCGAAGGCACTCAGTGGCTTGAATGAGAGGAAGGTGTTGAAATAAGGGGCAGCAGTGAAATGGATTTCACAGGAGTAGGACTAACTGACCCCTTTAAGGTCAATTGTATTTTGATTGAATTGGTGAACATTTGGCTGAAAAGACGAGGGTTTATTTGGAAAGAGGGACCAACTTCTTCTTTCCATGGAGGTAATATCATGGCGAAGGAAATAGTTCGCTTTTTCCAGATATCTAGAAGCATGGATTCTGTGGGTAAAGTTTGGCTCAACCTCGACTGGTGAAAACATTTAAATGTAATCTGCGGATTTTTGCCATGGAAAAACAAGCATTTGGCACCCTCTATTTTATATTTGAACTTACAGGCGTAGATGAAGTAAACCGCGTCATTGATTGGTCCTATGGGTCTAGGAACAATTCCTTTATAAGAATTTATAAGTTATTATGCGTCTATCACAAGATTCACTGGCAACCAATAAACAAGTGAGTCAAGACATTATTGTATATATTGTATATTTTGAAGGGTTACAGGCATTGCCCTCTATGACTCTATTAATATCAAGGTATCATTTCATGTGTACAGTCAATATAAAATGGTGCATATTAAATATGTTTGAGTCAAAGCATAACATAACATCAAATGCGTTTTCACAGCCATAGGCGAAACATTTTGGAACAAAATTAGAGCCCGAAAGATTTTAAAAGGCTGGTTTTAAGTAATCATGTTGTGAAAATCGTCTTTTGTCAAATATAATGCCATCAAGCCTTCTTTTAAAAATCAGTTATGCTGTCAGAGGTAACCGTCTCGGTTGGTAACGAGTTCCAAGGTCGTACCACTCGTTGGCAGAAACAAAACTTTCTGAGGTTCAATCGCGTGCGTTCGCTATTGACCTTGTAAAGATGACCTCGCAGATGAGTTGTGCATGCAACGTCGAAGAAATCCTCCGATCTCAGGGAGGAATCATGGCCCCAGATAATCCGGAATGTCCAGAGCAGGCTACACCGTAAGTGCCTGTAGGAAAGAGGAAATAAGTCAAGCTTTTTCAATCTGTCTTGGTACGGTAAAGTCTTAAGACCGTCAACCATCTTCGTTGCTCTCCGTTGCACCTGTTCTGGGGAGGTCAACATCTTTCTTCATCCATGGTATCCAGGCTGGTATTCCGTAATCTAAATGCGGTCTCACGAAGGTGCCATATACTTTTCTGAAGAGATCAGGGGGGAATATTTTAAACGCACGTCTGATCCAATGTAGTGTACATGTTGCCTTCTGAACTGCTTTCTTACAGTGTTCTGAGGGCATCGAATTCGCAGTTGTCCACATGCCTAGATCTTTGTATGTTTCTACCTCTTTCAATGCAGTGCCATTAATAAAGTACTGGTGTCTCAGAGATACTTTTCGACCGGCCCTTATGTGTAGGATCACGCACTTGGATACATTAAACTTAAGAAGCCACCTTGCCGACCAGGCACTTAGTTTGTCGATATTCGATTGTAACCCTTTTGCGTCATCAGCGCAGCTGACTTCAGTCCATATTTTAATGTCATCTGCAAACATGACAGCTTTACAATCTAGGTCATTGAGACAGTCGTTCACGTAGATTAGGAAGAGTAGGGGGCCCAAAACAGAACCCTTTGGAACACCACTTTCTACTTTTGCCCATTCTGAGCTAGAGTTTCCAACAACAACTCTCTGTACTCTGAAAGACAAGAAACTCTTGATCCAATTGAAAAGATTTCCTTGAATTCCTACGTTCCAAATCTTCTGTAAAAGAAGCCCGTGTGGACCACTATCAAAGGTCTTTTTAAAGTCAAAAAATACAACATCTACTGCATGACCCTTATCTGTGGCCTTTGTCAATTTCTCGTGCGACTGAAGGGCACTCGTGAGACAGGAGCGTCCTGGACGGAAGCCGTGCTGGGCATCGCATAGGATTTGGTTGTTTTACAGATAGCACATTAAATGCCTCTTGATAATACGCTCCATTATTTTACACGCTATGCAAGTTAAACTTACAGGGCGGTAATTTTCACAGTCGAGTCGGGAACCTCCTTTATAGATCGGGGCGATGAATGCGCACTTCCATTCATCCGGGAGTTTGCTTTCTTCAAAGGACTTTTGGAATATGATGGACAGTGGTACACACAGTTCGTTAGCAAGTTCTCTAAGTGCTAATGTAGGAATTCTATCCGGCCCAGGCAACTTGGCAGGTTTTATACGGAGTAATTCGGTTTTAACTACGGTCGGTGAAAAGTCTAGGTCTAGATCCTCGGTAGTGGATGAGGAGGAGGTGGAGGAGTAAGGGCAAGGGGGGTTCACATTGTTTGACAAACTGGTTGAATAGCAGCAAAATTATTAGGCTCTCTGGAGAAGATGGCCTGGAAGAATTTGGAAAGAAGAGATGCTTTAACCTGGTGGTCAGTCTCCAATTTTCCGTCTGTAGACCTAAGGACAGGAATCCTTTCCTGAATTCTCTTTGTACTCCGTATGTAGCCATATAGCATTTTTGGGTGTTCCAACGATTTTTGCAGTGTGTTTAGTTCAAAATTCCTCCGCAGCTTAGCAGCCTCACATTTACAAACGTTGCGTTGCTGCTTATATTCCCGTAAGTGAGCATCGGAGCCGGTTTGTCTGTAACGCCTCTAGAAGCGATTTCTTTTTTTGAAAGAGGCCTGCAAGTTTGAGTTTATCCACTTTGGGCGGTTTGTGGTTGTCTTTCTCCTGAGAGGACAGTTGAGGTAAACAATCCTTTTCACTAACGAACTTAATGTTGTCCAATCTTTATTGGTTTCACCATGTAATTCTGTATCCCAGGATATCTCGGACAGTTGTCTTCTCATAAGTGAGTAGTCCCCTTTCAAAATGTTTCTTACTTAAGTATCAGGTAAATTTGGTTTGGAAAACTACTCCAAAAACTACTCTCCATGAAAACTACTCCGTTACGATCGCCTTTTTCTCCCAAAAACATCCCCACCCCAAAAACATCGAATTTCCGGCTATCACCCAGGTCTCATACTCAGGCCGATAAACGAAACATACAAGCATTCTCGCCCAAAAATAGTGCTTCTGTGCCACTCACAGCAGTGCATCCCCCACCCCGTAGCCAATTTTCGCTACGGTCGTTTCCCGAGTTGTCTCTCAATACGAAGGGTCCTGCTGGACTACTTGACTCACCTGACCTTCTGTGTCACCTTAATAGTAATAATTTGCAGTATCCTGTCCAGGGATTTCCCAGTCATGCCCCAATAGCTAGCAGTTGTGCTCAGTTCCCCTTTCTGTCATTTCCACCTCCATATTTTACTCCGGTTCACCCACATCAGGCGCGTATGATTCCACATTTTTTCCAGTACAGGGCGGGAGCACCCGCCCCCAACGTTCAGTGGCCCGTGAACCACTGGATAAATTAGCCGCTCTCCTTAAAAAACCACCTACTTGCCCACTTAAACTGTTCGTTCTAAATGCTAGATCCTTGCTCAATAAAATGCCCCTGCTTCAGACTCTAGTCTTTGTCCACTGTCCAGATATCGTTATAGTAACTGAAACATGGGCAACACCTTCCGTAGTCGACCCCGAACTCTCTCTTATAGGTTATAATTGTACTCGAAATGATCGCCGTAATAGTCGTGGTGGAGGAAGCTGTATCTATATTAAACAAGCGCTGCAATTTCGGACCTTAGATCATCCACAATTTACTGCGGTTGACGAGAGCTGCTGGCTTCAAATTATCTTAAAAAATATGAACACTTTACCCATTGGTTGTGTCTATTGCCCGCCCAATACCAGTGAGGATTTCGATCTTCGTCTCTCACAAGCATTCCATGCCGCAGTTGACTTAAATTTTAAGTATCGCTTAATTGCAGGTGATTTCAACCTTCATGACATTCGCTGGTTTCCGGTCCCCTCCGGCCCCATAAAGTTCGAGGACTTTCTCCAGGCCGTAGATATTGGCATGTGGACCCAGGTTGTTGACTTCCCTACCCGAGGATCAAGCCTACTTGATCTTATCTTCTGCAGAGGTTGCCTGCCTTTGACAGTGTCATCATTAGGCCCACTTAGGAGCTCAGACCATGATATCGTTGTTTCTACACTACAACTCGAAACTGATGAAACGCCTTCCAAGAAATATAGCTTTTTCTTTGATTTTCGATTAGCGCTTTCGACAGAATTATTGATACATCTTAACTCCCACGACTGGACTAATTTCTTTATGTGTCAGGATGTGAACACCTGTACCGGTATGCTTTACCAAGTTTAAGATCCATTTATTTCACGTTTCGTTCCCCGTAGGAAATTAATTAATGTCGCGGATGAGGTTTATCTCCCTTTATCTTTTTGCCGTAGGTTGCGTAAACTCTCTCGTCGATTCCATTTGCAAAACGACATTTCCATTCTGCCCTTGATTCACCGTATTTTTGAGCAGGCCAAAAGGCTAACAGAAGAAAAACGGCTAGCTGAAGAGGTCAAATATGTTGAAAACCATTCGTTAAATGTAGCGAAACTTTTTTCACGCGCAATTAGAACCCATAGTAAAACATGGCACCCCGTACTACTGGATTCCATTGGCAATCCTGTAGTTGATGACAAATTGACGGCTGATAGTTTTTAACGTTTTTCTTGTCCAGAACATTTATTGAAAAATTCGACCGCTTCCCTCCGCCCATCCAGGTTTGAACCGGTGCCGTCCTCGAGACCATAACTTTTACCCTCTGGGACGTAACCGTAGCCATTCGACGTTTTCGTCAGTCTTATAGTCCTGGACCAGATGGCGTACCGATCAGTATTATGGAGGCGGATGCTAATGATATTTTCCCGTCACTTCTATGTAAGATATTTAATCTAGCTCTTGAAAGTGAAACCTTTCCCAGTGTATGGAAGGAATTGCATATTCTACCTATCCCCAAACGCGGCCAATCTACTTCATTTGACGATTTTAGGCCAATCAACTTACTGTCCGCAGCTTCGAAAATCCTAAAGACCTTGATCAAAGATAAGATGATGTATCATTTAACTGAGAATAACCTATTGAGTGCAGCCCAGCATGGGTTCCTCAAAACTAGGTCTTGTGACACATGTCAGCTCTCTTTCTTTGATCATGTTCTACAATCTAGGGATAACGGCTTTGCACTTTACATAGTCTATTTCGATTTCACCAAGACCTTCGACCGTGTTGACCATGCCCTTCTTCTCCTGAAACTCTCCTCTTTCGGTATATGTGGTAAACTTCTGAGCTTGATATCTTCTTACCTGAGCTCTCGTACACAACATGTTAAGATCTCCAATGCTATCTCAAACTCGGCACGTGTGAGGAGTGGAGTTATTCAGGGTAGTGTGCTAGGCCCGCTTTTATTTTGTCTTTTTTGTCAATGATGTGCCAGGTTTTATTTTCGAAATGGTAGGCCCTTTATGTATGCCGACGATTTAAAAGTTACCTATCGATACAAGCCGGCAGATCGGGACACCGTGCTTGATCTATTAAAAAATGATCTCGAGGCCTATGCCCAGTGGTGCTGCACATGGCGCCTTTCCCTTTCTTGGCACAAATGTTCCGTTATGGTTGTCGGTGACAACCATCAGCCTCATCTTAGCATAGATGGCCACGATATAAATGTACCTGGCGTTGTTAAGGACCTGGGCATATCATATTCCAACTGTTTCAATCTTTCAGAGCATTGCACCCTGATTGTCTCCAAAGCACGCAGAACTGCCGGGTTAATCCTCCGAAATTTTAAAACTATTGATATTAGACTCAGCCTTTATAAAATGTACGTTAGACCTGGCCTGTAATACTGCTAGTTTCTATTTAGCTTTCTGCGCGCTAGCGAACGGAAGAAAATAGAATCGGTTCAACACTTCTTCACGAAAAGAATTTTATCGTTGGAGCACCGTAATCTGTCGTATCAAGAACGCTGTGGGCTTGTTAACATTGATCCCTTATGGTTTCGCCGAGTGCAGAAGGGAATATTTTTGCTGTTTAAGCTTTTGAATAATCGTACATTTAATCCCCTTATCACTGTGAGGCAGCTTGACCATCCTCGGCGCAGCAGTCATCGCAATGTCTTTTTATTTTTTTCCATTAGCTCGCACAGTTAAGTATCGACGGTTCTTTTCGGTAAACGCCATGGCCATTTGGAATGAACTTCCCCATAATAAAAAAGTCCAACGGAGTTATTCTTTGTTTAAGATTACCATTACTAGTTTTTTTGCATTCAGAACAGTTTCCAAGAATTCTGGGCGCCGACACGGTAGAATCTGTTTTCCTGTTCGACGGAGTGCGCGGCATCTGAACTCGATCCCAGGTGTTACCTTGAGGGATACGGCACCGTCTCTGCAGCCGGCACCCGTTGACTTCTTCGGCAGACAGTGAGCGACCGTACACGGATGCTTTCTTGCCTGGGGCAGAATCCCGGTTCCTAGCAAAGACAGAGAGACTGCACACAGACTGCAATTGTGTTTGCCCTTCCCTGATCTGAATTGCTATCATCCTTACAGGTGGCAGTTTTTTTCTCCCGAATAACATGAACATAGGAAAAACACTTATAATGATATATATTCAGGAGTTTTTTTCACTGCCAGCCTCTACCTACTGAATATTTCATCTGACAATGCCTGTAAACCGGTATTAAATACAACTATTATCATTATTATTAAAACAGTGAGTACTCGAAGCACAGCGTAATGTGATCACTTGACCCTAATGGCGGTTGATCCTTTAGGTCTAGCACATTTTCCTCATCTCGTGTAAAAATCAGGTCAAGACAGTTCGACTATTGTCCTTCTCTCGTTCATGTTCCAAAGGTGACGTACTCAGAGAAAAGTTCGTCTGTTGCCCATTGTAGTAGTTTGTGGTTGAAGTTATCTAGCATTCCCTGCGCAGTCCATGTTTTCCAGTCAATATCAGGAGCGTTAAAATCCCCAACAATGAGGACATCTTTCTTCTCGCTGGCTTTGTAGAGTTCCGTTATGAGAATGAGATCCTGATCGGAAGTCTGATAAGGCGAATGGTACACAACCGATATCGTCAGTGGTCTGGAATACTTAGCAGATATAGTAATGCTTAAGAATTCCACATCGCGTAATGGAATATGTATGTCAGCCCGTGCGGTCAGCTTGCGAGTGACATAAACTATGAATCCTCCTCCTCGACTTGGTCTATCTCTCCTGAAGTGCTGATATCCTCTGAGTGATATTTCACAATCAGTAATTTTTGCAGTAAGCCACGTTTCAGTGAAAGCCATAACGTCTGGTTTAATTTCGTCAACAACGTTTCGAAGTTCGTCCAGCTTGTTGAACAGGCTTTGTACATTTGCGGAGATGACTTTCAATGATCGATTCGTCGAGGAGACCCAGCCTTCATTGTTACAGGTTTTATCCACAGGAAGGACACATTTATCTGGACTATTTGACCGTCTTTGATTTTCAGCCGTTTCTCTCCTCTGCCAATTCTCTCCATCAATTCTTTCCACAGTTCCCTCATTTTCAGCCGTTCCCTCGGCTCGTAGTCCGGCTGAAAAACACTTGTTTGTGCGATTCCCGTAAATTCCTTCTTCCTTCTAACAGAAGTGCTGCCTGGGTTTCATTTTCTAAAATAATTTTTAGAGGCCTTGGGGATATTCTCATGTCGCGGCTGGGGTCTGCTGTGCCTAGTCGGAAAGTTTTCGCACGGTAAAATTTCTCCTTTCTTCAGGACTGCACTAGCATATTCATGAAGAAGATTTAGATCGTGTGTCACTCGTTCCTTCGGAATGCAGGACGTGGATTCTGGGACACCCCGTATTACGATATTTCGTTTAAGATTTATGGGCGAGGTCCTCATTTGCCCGCCCACGCTAGGTCGGGAGTTCACACAAAGGTGGCGTTACTCGCGGATGCTGGCACGGTGTAAATTTCCCCTTTCTTCAGGACTGCACTAGCATGTTCATGAAGAAGATCTAGATCGTGTTTCACTCGTTCCTTCGAAATGCAGGACGTGGATTCTGGAACACCCCTTATTACGATATTTCGCTTACGATTTGTGGGCGAGATCCTAATTTGCCCGCCCTCGCTAGGGTGGGAGTTCACAGAGGTGGCGTTACTCGTGGATGCTGGCACTTCAACATGAGAGTGATTTTTGTCCGATGCTGGGATTCTGGGACTTACATTTTTGGATGATATATTACCTTTGTCTTCTGAAACTCGTTTCTTTATTTTCTGGGATCCCTGCCGGTTGCCCTCTTTCCTTACGGGATACTGTTTAACAGCTACATTGAGCTCCATAGACATAGCGTCATTTTCCTTGTTGGATGTGATGCCTACGGAAGCTGTGCCTGCGTATGTGCATTTGTCTCCCTCATGTTCCATCGTTAGGGACTGCTTCTTTTCGGGCAAATTGTGAGGAAGTTTCTTTAACTTCTCTATCTCCATCTTCAGCCCCTGCATATCCTTTTCAATCTCCGAAATTTTTTGAAGAAGTTTAAAGCATGTCGCACACGCTTCGTCCTCGTAATTGACATCCAAAAAACTTACTAAACTCTTGGCCCGTTTGGCGGGAGGTAATTTTAAGGAAACATGTCCGGAAATGAGGTCATTCATTTTATGATTTATGTTTATTCCATCATTAAAAATTAGGTCAGCGAGTTTGTCGTGCGGCGATAGCTCAGTGGTATCACCGTCGTTCCCCGCACGCTGGTGCCCCGGTTTGAATCTCGGCAGTGCCACATATTTTGCACGATTCCCGAAGGGTATAATTTTTGACTTCCATGATAGATCGCAAAAACGATAAAGGGTGTTAAAAATATGGGACGAAGGTTTTAGTGGGAGCAACTTTATGAATAAAATATCGAAATGACTCAGCCCTCTGTTGACTGGAAGATCTCGTGGAGTTGCTGGCGAGAAGTGCACAGGAGGAGGATATCGGGCGTATCCGCTGTTTTGCTGCAGTAGTCTTGTGAGGATGAAGAGTATGTCGAATAGAATCCAACGCTTGATAAATAAAGTTCGCAAGAGTGACTAGTAGACTGAAATCCCGAAAGTAGTAAATTCCTTGGAGGTCGAAAAATTTTAAACCGAATTCGAAGGGCGCGGAACACTTATAATTCCTCAGAGTGAACATCGGGGAAGTTTCCATCAATAAGTTTCCTACAAGTTACAGCATGGTGTCAAATTTCAGCGTAAGGTCGTTATAATTCTATAAGACAGTCTTGTCAAGCTACCCAGCATTAACAATGGGTGAAAAATGGCCATAAGTGCTTTCTGATCTTGATATACTTGAACTCACTTAGGTACAGAGGCCGGAAGCTTTCGATGACCCATGACTTTCATTGAAATTGTATCTTGAGATAAACTGTAGTTGAGTACTTTAAGCTCCTGACAGATGTGATGACCGAATTCCAGTGAGAAGTAAATGATGTTAAAAATGTACACCATTGGAGACTTTTAGAAGGCACCAAATACGAATTGCAGAATGCAATGAGCAATCAGCCCGCATAACCTAACGAAACTTGAAGTGGAAATGGAAACGGAAATAAAAGGCCTATATTTACGGAAATTTCTTAAAAAAAGTCTAAAACGTCTTCTGGTCACAGACAAATAATTTTATATAATATCGTTAACTTACCCTACAAGGACAGTCACAAGACAATACTGCTAACTAGTTGCCGTAAACGCTAGATAAGGAGTACAGATATGCTTTCGTTTACGGGATCAGAACGAATAGTTGAGATTTTATATGGTGAAGTGCAATGAATATTTAAAATTAAATGGGCGATCTATGCTCCTATTTGCTAAGCTACTGAAGATTAGCAACTGTGTTGCGTGTATTCAGAAACGAATCAGCCATTTGCAGGTCTCGAAGGCTCTGCAGAACTTTGGATTTTCATTATTTTTCAAGTTTATTTTCTGATACCGTAGTGTGCTCGCGCGTTGGATCCGGTATCGTCTAACCAGTGCAGATAAACAAAATTTGCTTGACAGAGAGTTCTGACCAATTGCAAAATGGAAACTCTTTTATAGAAATTCAGAAAGTTATTCTGTACGTACGGTTTCAACATCAAAGCTGGAGTGATATAATTCAATCGGTGTGCATAATAATATCCTTATTATAATATGCAAACTGGCCGCCAAAATTGTCTTCCTGTGCTATATTTTGTTCATCTGACCGCTTAACTGCTAACACATTTATTGCAGTAATGTAAAACCCGAGGATCGTTTTTTTTTTTGTGGGGGGGGGCAGATTTGCTACGGTACTCGTCTCAGCAGCTTTGTAACCACTGTAGGTTGTCTATTACTTCAAAAGGTGTCAATTTCATAACTTCATCACACTGGAGCATCATTTAACACCAATCAATATGACATCTAGAATATGCAAACCAAATGCAGAAGTATATAGTCAACAAAAATTCAACATAAAGATGATAGAATTAATTCCAGAAACGTAGCTTAACACTACGGCACACGCTCCTGGAGGTTCTTATACAATTTACCCTCCCCAAAGCTGACCTTATTCGCAGGGCCAATAGTGGTGTATCGTTAACTACAAATTCAGTAGTCGCTGAGGGCAACATATGCAGTGGAAGAATCGGAAGTGTGTCCACCGTTGTGGTAGGAAGTCATCCTCTCTAAAGCTTAAGCTTGTCAAAGTGAGCAGAAAAACTGGTCCACCTGGGCGTATAACGCCTTGTAATACGTATCTAGCCGGTGGTATGCCCTTGTGAACTACAAATGGACCTTCCCAGTAATTGAAGAATTTCAAGGACGTGTCTAAGAGTGCAACGGGTCAGAAATTCCACATGAGATCGTCATTTACATAAAGAGTTCCATGCATTCGACGACCAAAGTTAGTTTTCTGACATTAATAAACCGCTCGTAAATGTGACCTTGCCAGGTTGTGTGAGCCACAGGAGTTCTTTTAGGTGGAGTACAGAGTCGTCAGGCTTGTACGCGTTTGAAAGTGGCAACGGTCACGGAGTCGGTTGGGAGATGAAAGGTCCGGCCAATCATCCTCACAAAAGGAGTATAGCCTTTGGAGGTGTGAACAGTCGCCCGATAAGCCATCAGAGAGCAGCGAAGGTGCTTGTCCAAGTCATGCGGGTGGTGGTCCTCTGCCAAGGTTTTAAGGAGATTAGCTTATATTCGGTTCATTCATTCTCTTTGTCCGTTACCTCCTAAGTAGCAGTACGTTACGCGTATCTCGTAGATATCTAATAGTTCGCACGCGTCATGGACTAGTTTGCTGTCGAAATTGGAACCGCAGTCTGAACAACAACGCACCTGTCTTTGAAGGTTGGCTTGCGGGCTTGTAAAGACACGTGAACGCAAACGTTTGACGTATTTCTTGCCATAGAACCAGTTGCCCTTCAGCGTCTTTGATATGCTGTAACCATCGAAGAGCTTTAGGAACGGAGCAAGCAATAAAACGTTTGCTTAATATGAATGTACGGAATTGTTTGATGAAGGTAACAACAGCTAACAGCTCCCTTTGGTAGTGCAATAGCTGCATTGTACTTTCAAAAGGGTTTTGCGAGGAAAGCATACTGGCCTTTTATGACCTATTCCACCCACCTGCAAAAATATTCCACCAATTGCAAACATAATCGCGTCTGTATCCAAGATGAAAGGTGGTGGTCAGCGTCCGTATTAGGAGCATAAGGGCCCGAGCCGAAGTAAACCAAGCCTAAAATTCATCGAACGCCAACTGGCAGTCATATGTACAGGCAAATTGCCTGCCTTTATCTGTCAGGCGATTCAATGGTCGTGCTATCTCAGCAAAATAATGAATGAAACGGTGGTAATACAATGTTAATGCGACGAAACTTATCGCTTCCGTTTGCTATCAAGGTATATACTAAGATCAAAAAGAGTTTAGTTTTTATACTGTTGCTCGAATACCCATCGTGCAAACATCGTGACTTAAGTAGTCCACTTTCTTACAAAGAAAATGACACTTCTTAGGGCTCAGTTGAATACCTGCGTCTTCTAACGCCATTAACACCAGAACAAGGTTCTCATTGTATTGTTTAACCGTCCCTTCTAAAACAATCAAATCTTCCAGATAAATCAGACGTTATTGTGGATATAAATGGACCAAAACGAATTGCATTAGCCTCTGAAATGAAGCGGCAACGATGCAAAAGCTAGAAGGTATGGTTTAACATTTGGAAAAACCCTGGGGGAGTATAAGTGCAGTATTTTGGCGGTTAGTCCGTTCCACGTCAAATTGCTTATATCCGGACTTAAGGTCTAGCGTTCTTAACCAGTGAACACCCACATGGACGTCACGTGTACAATCAGTGTGAGGCCGTCAAAAGGAATCATATCTCGTTACCACATTGAGTCTGCGGTAGTCGATGCAGAAGCGTAAGCTTCCATCCTTTTTCGGCACGAGAGAGTGACGGGTGATGCCCAAGGTGCACTTGCTGGTCGTATAACCCCGGACGCAAACATCCAATCACTCACATTGCTGACTTTATTTTTAAATTGAACAGAGATCCTATGGGGTGGTTTTCAAACTGGCTTAGCTTAAACGGGGCCAATCGCGTGGCAGATGATATCATTGCAGTCTAATGAATGATCATCCCACGCAAATATATCATTAAAATCGAGAAAAAGAGCCTTAAATGAAACTTTGTCCTCAGTTTATTTGAGGGAGATGTAGGTGAGTTATCTTTGAATTCCCTTTTTTTACATGCATGTTGTGGTATCAAAAATAGGATCTCGGTTTGTTGGCGAGACCAATTTATATGAGCCAACAGGGTGGAACATAGTTTAAAATGAGCAGACACTGCGAAAACTCTCTGTGATGTTTAGGGAAAAAAACTGTTGCCCTTGGGGGTGGGGTTCAACGGAGAGGGAGGGTTAAAAACTGCAATAGGATTCTGTCTAGGTTCACCAGAATAATCTTTACCAAAGACTGAATTGCTGTGCAAAATGCTGCCTCATCGAATGAGGGTGGTCGTGTAGTATGACAAGAAGCTGAACATATTCGTACTTGACGTCGATGAAATTCATATTTTGAGAAAAATTTAATGCTTAATTGCATATCCGATATACAATTTGGGGTCACTGGGAAACTATGGGAAATATCTCCCCGTTGAAAATGGAAGAGGAGGTTTATCATACCTTGGTGCCACATGGGTGAACAGAGTTTTTGTTAGAAGTGTTAAGTTATGTGCCCTAACAGGGTGTGAGTAAAACTGATCGGATAGCATTTTAGAGTTAAATAATGATACCGTTGCACCAGTATGGATAAGAGTTTCACATTTTCCACCAATTTTAAATCTGGGAAGAAAAGTGATACATGAGTACTTGTGTCAAAACATGTGGAAATAGGGATAATACCTGTATTCCTGGAGGGTTTTGGATCGGTTGATTTCATTCTATATGTTTCACTGAACCATATTTGTTTCAGAGTTTTAATTATATATATATTCATGGCAGTTTTATGCCACCGCTGCCTGACCATCCTGTTTGTTGGATAGTAAACATGATGGGGTGATATTATAAATTGTCGTCGTAAGATATTTCAGCTATATACTGAAGTAGCAGCGTAAATGTGGTCAGGTGGATGTTGTAGTTTCTCTGGGTTGCTTATAAAAATAATAATAATAATAATAGTTGTATTTAATACCGGTTTACAGGCATTGTCAGATGAAATATTCAGTAGGTAGAGGCTGGCAGTGAAAAAAACTCCTGAATATATATCATTATAAGTGTTTTTCCTATGTTCATGTTATTCAGGAGAAAAAACTGCCACCTGTAAGGATGATAGCAATTCAGATCAGGGAAGGGCAAACACAATTGCAGTCTGTATGCAGTCTCTCTGTCTTTGCTAGGAACCGGGATTCTGCCCCAGGCAAGAAAGCATCCGTGTACGGTCGCTCACTGTCTGCCGAAGAAGTCAACGGGTGCCGGCTGCAGAGACGGTGCCGTATCCCTCAAGGTAACACCTGGGATCGAGTTCAGATGCCGCGCACTCCGTCGAACAGGAAAACAGATTCTACCGTGTCGGCGCCCAGAATTCTTGGAAACTGTTCTGAATGCAAAAAAACTAGTAATGGTAATCTTAAACAAAGAATAACTCCGTTGGACTTTTATATTATGGGGAAGTTTATTCCACATGGCCATGGCGTTTACCGAAAAGAACCGTCGATACTTAACTGTGCGAGCTAATGGAAGAAATAAAAAGACATTGCGATGACTGCTGCGCCGAGGATGGTCAAGCTGCCTCACAGTGATAAGAAGAATTAAATGTACGATTATTCAAAAGCAAAAATAATCCCTTCTGCACTCGGCGAAACCATAAGGGATCAATGTTAACAAGCCCACAGCGTTCTTGATACGACAGATTACGGTGCTCCAACGATAAAATTCTTTTCGTGAAGAATTTTGGACCGATTCTATTTTCTTCCGTTCGCTAGCGCGCGGAAGGCTAAATAGAAACGAGCAGTATTCCAGGCCAGGTCTAACGTACATTTTATAAAGGCTGAGTCTAATATCAATAGTTTTAAAATTTCGGAGGATAAACCCGGCAGTTCTGCGTGCTTTGGAGCCAATCAGGGCGCAATGCTCTGAAGGATTGAGACCGTTGGAATATGATTTGCCCAGGTCCTTAACAACGCCAGGTACATTTATATCGTGGCCATCTATGCTAAGATGAGGCTGATTGTTGTCACCGACAACCATAACGGAACATTTGTGCCAAGAAAAGGAAAGGCGCCATGTGCAGCACCACTGGGCATAGGCCTCGAGATCATTTTTTAATAGATCAAGCACGGTGTCCCGATCTGCCGGCTTGTATCGATAGGTAACTTTTAAATCGTCGGCATACATAAAGGGCCTACCATTTCAGAAATAAACCTGGCACATCATTGACAAAAAGACAAAATAAAAGCGGGCCTAGCACACTACCCTGAATAACTCCACTCCTCACACGTGCCGAGTTTGAGATAGCATTGGAGATCTTAACATGTTGTGTACGAGAGCTCAGGTAAGAAGATATCAAGCTCAGAAGTTTACCACATATACCGAAAGAGGAGAGTTTCAGGAGAAGAAGGGCATGGTCAACACGGTCGAAGGTCTTGGTGAAATCGAAATAGACTATGTAAAGTGCAAAGCCGTTATCCCTAGATTGTAAAACATGATCAAAGAAAGAGAGCTGACATGTGTCACAAGACCTAGTTTTGAGGAACCCATGCTGGGCTGCACTCAATAGGTTATTCTCAGTTAAATGATACATCATCTTTTCTTTGGTCAGCTTATGTTTTTGTGTCGGTATTAATGCGTAAATAACGATCGGCTTGTGTCAAGGCATCTTAAAGATCCACGGAGGACTGTAGCAAAAGGATTGCGTCGGCTCGTCTCTTGATAGACCTTTAATGAAATAATGTACAACCACGTTCTCTTGTGCATGGATGATAAGGACGGAAACGCTATCTGTGTCAAAAGTTTCAATTCAAACCTTTCAATTCTAAGTTTTTCTGATGTAAGGAGCAGGCGAGTGAACAGTGCATCGAAAGCCTCACCAAAGGATTGTATTTCCTTTAGCATCGAAGACAACCATTGGCAGAGTTCCTCTAGTGGACTCGTGTGCATAGAGACCACCAATTATTTGTTCTCCAACTTGGACAATTTGAACTCCATTAGCACTTCACTAGGACTTTTCCGGTCAATACTGTTTCAACTGCACGTACGAACTTGCTTCCTGCTCATCTGGAATTTTTCCTCGTGCCGAAATTCCTCATAAAACGGCATTAAATTGGTATTTGATTATCATCTTATTCAAGTTGACTACGCAGCATCTGAACCAATAACAACTGACAACCACTCAAGGAACCAAACGTTTAAAACCTCGTGTAGATCTGAAGTAATCCAGGACCTTCAACATCCCCGAACGTCTGAGTTGTTCCTGCATATTTTGCATACCATTTTCAGTTTTTTAGTGTTTTTGAACAAGACAGTGCAATTTTGCTCATATTGCTGCAAATACTCGCCATATTTAAAACCCAGTCGAAATGTTGCCTTCTACGCCCAAAACAGAACATACGTACACGCAGTGTTTTTAACATTCATAGACTCAAAGCGATTGTTTCCCAGAGCATAACCAGTAATGACACTTCCTTTAAAAGAAAGCCTGTTGAGCTTGCTTCGGCATCCAGGACTGGCCCGCGAACAGTTTACACTTACAACCAAGGACCAGCAAAGCGCGCAAAAAGGCGTAATGGCAGCCAAAGCCGTCGGCTACGAGGACGAATCTTGTGTGGGATGTTCTCATATTTTATAAAGATTTCAAAAACTGAAAAAATAGCTTGCAGACTTAATGAAGTTCTTGCAAGATAACAATATAGACGAAATACGGTTAGGAATATTACAGTTTAAAAGGTAGTTATCAAAGCCTCAAAATTACAAAAAACTACAATTTGTAACAACTCACAATGTTCGGACGCGAATACCCATAATGACCGGATAACAGGAACACAGTCTCTGAATCCTACGGACGATGACCAAAGCGAACCACAAATCACATCCTCCCATCTTGGTTGCTCTAACAAGCCCGTAGTTGCATCACAAGAAACAAACGCGTGGCCATCTGCAATGAGGAAACACCACAACACCACCAAATTGGATAACAGTTATATCAGGAGAACTTCAATAATGGCTCTTCCAAAGGCAGTTCAGACTTCAGACTCAACTTTTGCCGGCTATCCCAGCAGTTCTAAAGAGCCCTTAGTTGAAGCGAAAAAAACAATGAGTGGCAAGATAGAATTGAGAAACAACATAACACGATTATAAAGTAAAAAACAAACCTATTTAATCCTTCTGGTCATTCAGAGGAAAAAATGGTCGGTAGTGAATTAAAAGACGCCCTAGACCGAGAGAACTGCGAAGTTATACAGGGCTTACCTGAATCAAATGCCCTCACCTCAAGGGAACGGATATCCGCTAATCTTGCTATGTTTCAGCCCCCGCTGAACGATATACTTCATTCAAGAGAGAAAATAACTGTTCGCGCTGCCTTCAGGCTCGGAAAAAAGGATGTTGAACAGTCCCAAAATGTTAGACTACGGCCTATAAAAATTGTCTTGGACAACAAGGAGGAGGCTAAGCTACTTCTCCCGAGAAAAATCAACCTTCGAAACTCCCATAAGCAGGTTTTTTTTCAGCCGGACTTCTCTCCAGCAGAACGTCTGAAACATCGCGAATTAGTGATAGAAATGAAGAGGAGACTTGCAGCTGGAGAGAACAATCTGGTGATTTACAGGGGACGCCTGATACAGAGGAACGCAACTTTGCTCTGGAACCAGCCAATGCTCATGATGGCAGTGGCAAATTAGCGTTGGCAAACTCAAGACAAACGAAATTTGGCTTTGATGACTGTTGCATACTTAAATTACTGTATACCAACGCCCAAAGTCTGTTTTCGAAGCTCGATGAACTGAGAATTCAGGTGGCCGTTCTGTCTCCCGATATTATAGCAATCACTGAAAAATGGCTGTCACAGAACATCAGCGATTGCAAAGTATCCTTATCCGGGTACCAGCTGTTCAGGAGAGACCACACCCACCGCCAGGCTGGAGGAGTTGTGATGTATGTTAAAAGCAACTTCACAGTGTGTGAAATGACAGAGAAGATTAGTGATGGGATTGAGGCTATTTGGCTGAAAATAAAGACCCAGGGATCGCAGTCCCTTGAAGTCATGACTCTCTACCGACCACCGGGGACAGACACCGACGCTGATACTTGTTTTTTGAGAACATAAAGCAGATAAGTAGTCGACCTGATGTTGTTCTCTTGAGTGACTTCAATGCACCTAGAATTTGATGGAACGATCTGCAGGCGCAGAGCTCAAAAGTTTCCTTCGATCACCATCTGCTAAACACAACACTCGAAGCTCTTTTCAAACAACATGTATTTGTTCCAACGAGAGCGCGTGGAGGAGAGCAGGCTAGTTGTTTAGATCTCGTCCTCACTAAAGATTCTAACAGTAAAGACGAGGTACACTGCCTACATCCACTTGGTCGAAGTGATCACGCAGTACTTTCATGGGAGTATGGTTTATATTCTGTGCCATCTACAATAAATAAAACCAGGCCCAAGCTATGGCAAGGAGACTTTTGTAAGATGAGAGCTGAGGCATTACGAATAGACTGGGATCTTCTCTTCTCCGGGAATGTCACTGAGGACTGGAATTTATTTAAGGAGTGTTTGTTAAGTCTAATAAAATGCCACTGTCCGCCATCACAACTTACAATATCTAACAGACCACAGTGATTAAAAAAGGATCTACACAGAGAGATTAACAGGAAAGGAAGGCTTTGGAAGAAATTTTGCCGATCCAATGAAAATGAGGCCTTGCAAGCATACAAAACTCAAAGAAACAATGGTAAAAGCTCGATCTACAAAAGCCGACGGGATAACGAGAGGGATTTGCTCCATAGAGCAGTTCACAATCCCAAATTGCCGTACAGCTATGTAAGAAAAAGCACACATAACAGGAACCCGATTCCTGTTTTGAGAAACGATGACGGTTTCGAGATATTAGAAATTTAAAACAAAGCTGAACCCTTTTCCCAGTTCATTCAATCGGTTTTCACCAGAGAAGCTGTTTTTATTCGATCTATTCACGAGACTATGGGTGGTCAAATTATTCAGATATGCTCTTCGATACAGGCCCGAATCATCTACAGGACGCTATGACACCCAAAAAGTGGTGAAATATTTTTGTGTCCGTTTTTGCGTGAAAAAGCATGGTTCCTGGGCACATAACAATGTCATGTCCGCGCATCTTTTTCTTTTGATAAGCTGCTGCGTTTTGAGAAATTAACGCCATAAAGAGGTCAAGTGACCTATGATCTTCCTCAAGACATATCAGCCGTTTGCTCAATATAATTAATCATAAAACATATTAAATAGATATAATGGTTGCCGCATGTGATATCGTAATCAGTCGTAACCTAAAGGGGAGGAGTTCATTTTTAAAAGTAAATGCCCGTGAGGCACAACAATTGAAAGAAATGGTTCATAAGTGAAAGAGAAATTATTATGTTTTCCTTGGCACCGAAGGTCTTGCAGCAATGCCACGCAACGCGGCAGACTGAAGATTAATTTTTGAAGTGCAAAAACGTGATACTGAAAAACATAAAAATATTGATTCAGAAGAAGGTGATAATCTTGTTTAAGCAAGAATAACATATAAGTAATTTTATACAATTCTTTTCTGGTCAATCGCGTTTTTTTCATAGATGTTATGCAAAATATTTATTGTTAAGAGACAAAAAAAACTCATCAAGGGATTGTGTTATAAGCACTCCTAAATATTGGGTTTTCTTTTCAAAAAGTAAAAACCCTTAATATAAAAATAATTTCTATTTCAATAAACTTCAGAACTTTTCATTTATAAAACTTGTTTCTTATAAGAGAATGAAGAATAAGCTAGCAGGATAAAGTTCAAACTTTTGCAAAGGCTGCATCATTCTTAGTTATTTCCCTCCAAATATGCTTGCATATGGAATAATATTCCACTGGAAAATATGCAGGCGTCTACCGTAACTATTTTTAAACCCAAATTAAACACCAAATTAATTTCGAAAGATATATAGGCCTTTTTGTCTGTTTTCTTCCAAAAAGTTACAAATTTTGGATTTTTGAAAGGATCCTCCTGGTATTTGAGGCATTACCCTTAACAATAGACAGGTTTCTTTAAAATATAACGATCATACGCTGCAGATTTACTCTTCACATTCACTTATTTTTATCCTCGCCTTTTAAATAAGTATCGTCATCTCTTGACCACTTTGCTAATTTCCTCCAAATTCGCAACCATGGCGAAGGTCTCCAGGATCAATTCACGATCTAGGTGGGTTCTGATGGCTTTGCCTCTTTGTTGGTGGACTTTGCAGTCAGCAAGGTCAAATTTGAGTTGACCCACTTCGTTTCGACCCAGTTGACTACGAAGATTTTATTTTCTCGCTTACCACCACTGGTGGTACTAACATCAGTTATGTCTCTTATGTTAACTCTCATTCAACAAGGAGCCTTCCGAACTTTCATACTGTATCAGCAACATCGAAATACTATCCCATTGCATCGTGCAAAATCCCATAAGTTCTAGGTATTTATTTTTAAAGAAGAAGCCTTTTTCTTCTAGTTTGTTAAAAAGATGGTGGGTAGCTGACCTTCATCTCAAATTAATCCATAGGGATTTGTTACTGCTTCTTTTTCTAGTTCACCATATATGACAAATATTGTAACTGTTGTTTTAAAAATGGATACTCAAATTGAATTGGTTAAGCCTACCATACTACTCGTTTCTGCTGTTCATGTGGCTGCTCACATAGTGCAGCATTTTATCCATTTATATTTTTAAACCACGATTCTAAGTTTGTAATTATGTCTCCTGTTGGGACTTAAATATACCATTTATAATGTGTATTTAAAAAGCCAGATGGAAAATATTTACTCCTTTTAAAAACTTGAACTAACAATCTGTAGATTGGAAAAATTTCTGCAGTGCAGGCCAGCACAAAGTGATTGTCATAAGAACTGCACTAATTTTCCCTGGATGCGAAAACTCACCAGCACTTCCTGCTTAGAACCGCACTGACAGAAATTCAACCATACAATTTTTAAGAGCTAGTTTAACTTGAAATAGAAAAGAAGTCATGACGGAAGTGAAATAATAAAAACAAAATAAACTAAAACTGTTTTTCAATCCTCCGGCTTTATAAGTGGGTAGATTATCCGAACACTGCTAAGCCAAAACTGTAGATCTGCCTCATATGTATTCCCAATTTTAATTATCCTAAATTTCGAATAGTTTGTACTTTCTCGTTTTCAACAGGAGTGAGAAAAATCCTAAATTAATCAATTAATCATTTTTTTCACGTAAAATTCATATAATTATTTAAAATATTATCTAAGAAAAATAAATTATGTGAAATTATTTCTCGTTGCCTTTTCGTGAGCTGAGAAAAATATTATTCAGAATCTGATGCAGCTGATCAACCTCACAGGTTTTATG
>WEDG01008868.1:0-79264 GCA_017591395.1 Schistocephalus solidus | reverse complement strand
CTCCTTAATATCACCGGGAGTCACAGTCTGCTCTTTTTCAACTTTGTTTCACTATGTTGGCCTCGCCAACATATCGAGATACTATTTTTTTGATACCACAACTCGCATTTACAAATAGGGAATTCAAAAGGTGACTCACCTACATCTCCCTCAAATATACTGATACTGATACTATTGTTTAAAGATTCCCGACCGCATGAAATTGCAGACTGCTAGCTATCGTCCGCTGCAGCTGTTGTGAGACCCAGAATTTGTTTAGGGCACCTGTTCTAGCCCTCCCCCGCGAGGGGGTAAGCAGTGCTGTCCCTAAATATGGCTGCTCAGTCACTCCAGGTGGCTACCGAACTCCACTATGGGTCACGATTTGGGTTAGTGAGAGAACTACCGATTCGCCTGGGCCACCTACGTGATTACTATTGCACTCGCCATAGGACTTTGTTGACCGTGGGGGAAGAGGGAAGGGTGAAGGGAGAGGGAAGAGGGGAGAGGGAGGAGGGGAGAGGGAGGAGAGGAGAGGGAGGAGGGAGATGGAGGGGAAAGGGATGAGTCGAGCGGGAGGAGGGGATTAGACTGGGAAGTGGAAAGAGGGGGGAGGGAGCAAACGTACCGGGTGTGGAGATGCACACAACACTGGAAACCCTCACCGTTTATCCCACTGGTAGTGGCAGTTGCCTATGGTGTGACCGCTGGGCAGAGTCCAGCTTTTAGGAGCCACAGGTGATAGTTGTTTATCAGCTAGAGGCAGCCACAGGAGTATTCACCAAATACGACCAAATACTATCCGTGTGATGCTACCTCTTACTTGCAACCCATACAACCTGCAGCCACCTTCACACTAAATTAGGTCATACATGGCGTGAACTGGTGCGCAGAGGCGTGTTACATTCGGGGACTGGGAGGCTAGACACGCGCTTGCTGTTGTCTGCTGATTGTACTCCGCTGTGTCTAGAGTACTCTCTTTGCAGCACTAACATCATCCCGCTGACGCATGCCTGACTCATTCATTAATCCTCCGCATTATCTTGTGTCACAGCGAAACGTTAAATCGTGTGAGTTCATGACGTCACGAGTGGATTACATTCTTTCTGGGCAGCTGATATAAATTTCTTACTGAGATGGAGCTTATAAATGTGCTTGCCACCTCATGTCACGACTTTCATATAATAATAATAATAATATTAATTGTACTGAAAATAGAATTCTGTCTAATTTACAAAAAGCCTTTATGAAATGCCGCAACAAAAACGAAACTTGTCTTGGCGAAGTTCACCTGGAATACATTTGAGTAAACCAGGAAAATAGGCGACAAATGAGGCGGCAGAAGCCACTGGGATTGCCCTTTTGATTCTAAAGCAAATAACCCAGTGGCGAATTTAAAGAACCTTTCACAAACAGTCGAAGCTAAAAATCAAGCAGAATTAACAGGTCTTCATTAAACAGCACATTCTAAGATGCATAGTGTTTTACAAATGAGTGGTCGCATATCGACTATATACTACCAGTGGTTATCAGGAACAGGTCATGTTTAAAGCACCTCAGAAATTTTGCAGGATATACACTGTTATGCCAACATGGATTTATACGTCAATCTGCAGCGCCTAAGCCCATTTTGGATTATAAGTCTACAGCCTCAGGATGCTATTTCTAATTTAGTTTCAGTTTCTGACACCAAAGTTTCAAAGAGGATGTCTACAGTTATGCAATGATAACGATTGACCTTATATTACAATAAACATTGATTTATATATTCGTCAAATATGTGAAGAAGGAAACCTGGTTAATAGACCACGAGCGTCATTATCCGGAATTTTCGGATTCTCACTCGAGTCCAAAGTCAGAGAAAAATCAGATAAGAGTAGTGGGTTGAACAGGTGTTACAGTCTTGGAATGGAGAACTTGATGGCAATAGTCGGTCAACCGATATATAACGAGAGCACAAGACACGATCTTGGCCCAGTTCTATGCCCTCCGGCTCATCCAGTCGCTCAAAGGCACTCAAACATATGGACTAGCAAAGGAACTGTTTGGGCGCCTCAACTTTCTGACTGCTAATTCGGACAATACCGTCCGTTTGGCAACCTAATTTGGGGATTAACTTTAAAGGGTATTCTCTTATCAAAAAAGTTAATTTTATCCTTCAATTTATCTTTCATCTTTATTTATATTCCCCAGAACTGGGCAGTATAGCCTGCGCACTAATTCTGCAGTGAAAATAGGAGGAAACTGAGAATCGCCTTGGAAATTCCCAAAGTCTTCAACGTCTAAAGGTCTGTCTGAAGACTTCCTTCACGTTCAATGGAACGATCTGCTAACACATGAAAGGCACACCACTGTGCTCACCAATTTCAGTTCTCATAGTCAACGAAGTCCTGTGACTGTTTGAACCCAAATGAGGGGCTCGGCATTTGGATGATACCTCATCGCCATCGAACGGAATCAGGTACTGACTTTCACGGAACACCTTAACTTCGCCTTCTTGGGTTACAGTTTACAATGAAGGAAGATATAAACAATTAACTGGCCTTTCCTGATGTTCAGGTCTTTTGCAAAGCTTGCGACGGCCTAAAAAATCAAACTCCTTCGGATAAGATGGGATACGGTGCAAGAACTAAGCTACAATAGCCACCACCCAGTCAACCATAAAAGCCGCTGTGTAATGACGCTATGCCAGACGCGTTCCATCGAGCTGGAAGGCATGGTTACTGAATTATACTATCATGGCATGGTTATTAGAGCGAATGGTTACACACGCACCTTCATCAACCAGTGCATGTGCAAACGAAATGGGAAACAAACTCCAATCAGCCCTAAATTTTTGGGAAGCTCACCCATATGGGAAAAAGGTCCCGAAGGACGTCAGCCGCCTTATCATACCCCATGGAGTTTCGGTTGCTCATTGGCCGGATACAACTATAAAACGCCAGGTGACGAGGCCAAAGGACCTGAGGCTGGTGCAGCTTTGTACAATGCAACCATTTTGGGTGTGATCCACAAACTGGTCAATTTATGGCGTTCCGGTCCACAGCCAATTAAGAAGCACACTGACGTCCACGCTCCATGTTAGGAGCTACGATTTTGCCTGAGCAAAATTTTAGACATCCAAAGAAAGCACGAGTCAAATGGTATAAGAATTCACTGGGGTGGTTAACTTTCGCAGTTATAGACTCGACTAGAGTCTATTAACTTGCCACGTGCTATCACCTACGAATACAATAATTTGACACGCAGGCAGGCGCATAGCAACCACGTGATTCAACACCTGGTCAGTGAGAAACTTGTCGCCCAACATACTACGGTACGTGTTGTATTCGAGATCTACTAACTTTGTAGCGACAAAGTGCAGTAGCTTAGCGATCCACTACTGGTTTCCACTCTGATGATGGATAAAAGTGACAATGCGAAACGTCAAGTTCATAAAGCACTTGTTCCTGCCATTAGGCTATTTTTTCACGAGTTCCTCCTTGTGCTCACCTTTCCTGTTCTATTGATTAGTAAAGCATTTGGAAACTTTTCTACCTCATTGGTACGAATGGCCTATAAATACTCGAAAAACGTGGACCTCTGGACTGAAGTCAATTTACCATTTATTAAACCAAAATATTCCCATACTTTTGATAACTGATGAGCAGTTAAACATTGGAATGCAAATAAATAGGTATCAGTTAATAATGATGTATTCGGTTTCATTCTTCACAGTCTCTTACCAAGGTTAGGACATTTTTCAATCCCACGCAGGAAGAAATCCACAGGTTTGAACCCAAAGATGTTATCGATGCGATTTCCAAGATCCACCTCGTTAGTAAAATATACTCCAGGCAATTTTTCGGATGATTAATAACGATGGAAATCCGACGTTGCAAAGTCCGGAGCATCTGCTTAGTGCCAAAGAACCTCCCAACCATTTTGGTGAAGTTTTCGACGTGGGGCCTGGCATTGTCATGCCAAAGGAATGACATAATTTTGACAGTTTCGGCGTTTTTGCTGAAATGTTCCATCTAAACCGTCAAATCGATTATAGAGCTGGGTAAAAATTGTTTGGTTCATTTCGAGGAATACATAATGGATATCTACCTTCATTTCTCACCAGCACACAATATCAGCTTGTATGGACAAGGACCAGGTTTTTTTCAAGGTTTTGCTTGCCTTTTGGCGCTTAGACAGTAATAATCAGCTTCAAAAATGGTCTATGCCTATCCATGAGTCGACAACGCTTACACGCTGAGCCTTTTTGTTCACACTCAAAGCATACGAAACACAAGAACCCATCAATTGCAGTTCTCGTGCTATTGTCGATTTGTAGCATCGTAACTCTATGACCAATTTTAAAATTGCTTGACGGGGTTATGCAAACAGTAAAGCATTGACAGATTCTCTATCAAAGTTTGACTTTCATCCAGATCGTTGAGTGTCCATCGTACCGAAATTGATTTTTGAAACGGCTAACTATTCCTGACCTGTTCTGTCAGCAAAATCATCTTCCCTGTAAACAGCAAATAGATTGAAGTGTTGTGCGGGGGTCTGGTTTGCATTGCCTTGCTAATGATTTTTATGGATTTTGAGCGGCCGAATAGGCCAGTGCGATTACTGAAAGGCTTGGGTATTTTTTTCTAGTTGGTCAAGAGTGGCGGTGCGAAGTTGGGGACCGACATATTAGTTTGTTGGTTTCACTGAGATGGAATCATAATTCACTGACGAGGTCGACGCATGATTCAAATGTATAATGATAGAAAAGGCAGGATGGTTGTCTGTATAGAAATTGCTTTATGGTAGCGACGTTCTTACTGGTGGCGACGCTGCTGTTGGTGTTGGCGTTGCTGGTAATAGAGAATTTTTCGAGTGCGTGATGCGGGTTGGTTATGGTTGCGGTATGGTTGTGGTATGGTGAATCCGCTGTCGTAAATCGGCATAGGGAAGTGTCCGAATATCCTAAGACAGTGGGTAAATGAGGCGCATACAAAGAATGTCTAAGGTTTGCAGGCACTGGATCGACGCCTTATTGTGATAGATACGTGAGTGACCGATTAGACCAATACGTGATGAGAAATGTGGTAGAAATTGTGAATGGATGAAACAGAGTGCACGGTTTTAATAGTACTGGTAACTGTAGGGTGGCTGGAAGAATATTAGAATTGTCCACACTTATGAGATTACCGTCTTTGGTGTCCATTTTCTCTGTAGAAAACTTCATGGTCTCCAGTCCATTGAGTAGCCTTATCAGGATCACGACCATATACATCGTACTTTTTCCGTCGTATATTGCGCCGCGACGGTTCTAGTCTGTGTGCAATAGCCAGTTGATTGCTTGGCTTGACTGTTCGTCCAAATTCTGTCAATTTTTCCAGCAAAAAGATTGCGAAAAGCCAATTAGTAAGAACTGTCTTTAGTTTTATTAAAAAAACTGTTGAACACTAATGGTGAAAGCTAAGATGGGAATTTAAAAATGAGGCAGGAAAAAGATAGTAAAAGAAACGCGGTATACTCTAACCATCGAACTTCGGATCGTGTATTCAGTTACAACACTTGCAGAAAATGTTCAGGGGAGAAATGCATGATAATAAAATCAATGATTTGATTTTTATTTTGAAATTAGCTTGAAAATTGTATGACTTACGGACTTACCAGCTGAATATGAAGACATCACAATATCCCCTATTATGACTCAAATGCTAACAAAGTTCTAGCGTACTCCTCCTTGCCGCCTTTATGTGTAAAATTATTTAAATGCTCCTCTGCTAGAAAATATGGCTGCTGCCTACCGGATGCTCCATCAATGAAGTTGACAGCAGCGTGTTCTCTTCCATCAAGAAAACCTTTGACTGATAATCGGCCAAACATTTGTCACGTGTCCATGCAGATTGGAGAAGCCTTTGTTGGAAAAAATATTTTCAACTTCTAACGTGTCGTAGCGCTTGCACAACTGCTCCTTGTCAGACAACCGGAAAATCAAGCATCGAACATCACTTCAAGTAGCCTTTTCTGGGCTAGGTAATGTTAAAATATTCGTTTTTTGGTTTTCTTGGCAAGGTCTTTATGGCTGAAACTGTTAAACCCTGCTTTTGCTGAATGTTTGCACCTGGGTTTTGGGTAGTGGAGTCAGACGAGTACAGCCATAGCCAAAATGTATCTAGCTGACCTACTTTAGGCAACTTCTTCATCTCATATTTGCCAACCTTAGCAGTTAAAAGTGTCGGTGAAGTAGCTTTAGAGCCTACGAATATATTTTTCGAGCAGAATATGTTATTTCTGTAGTCCCATTGAGGTTTATTTTCATTTAAACGAATATATTATTACATCAAAAGGACATAGAAACATGAACCGATTTCATTTTAATGAAGATATAATTACCTTCTAAGGACATAGAAACATGAACCGATTTCTAAGAAACTTACAGTCCCCCTTCTTTGTATTCTTCAAGCAGTTGATTGTTTAGGTTATTAAAACAGCGTTCCTGTTGTTCGAAGGGTGCTCTTAAGAATATGCTACTCAAATTATCAGCAAAACAAATCTTAATTATACAAATGAAAAGACATTCCAATACTACCATATTAAACACACATTGGAAAAATTGACAAGGTAGTTACTTTCTTTTTCAACAGGTACTACTGTAAATGTCTCTTTATGAAGCGCTATTTTTCTCAGTGGACCCATAAAAGGAAAGAAAATTGTATTTTATTTCATTTTAAATTGAAAATGTGATTTGTCTATTTAGTTTCCTTCTAGTCCTAACTTTTTCCTATATGCAACTGTTATATAAAATAAAACACCTACTGAAACTTCAACTGGCAAACGTTGTTTCCCCTGAGATAGTAAAATCAAGATTTCATAAGGAGTAGCGAAAATTCCCATTGAAAAATTCAAAAGACAATTTTGTGAGCATACGTTACCTTTAGATAACTTCACTGTGTCATTAAGTCAAATATGCGGGTAATTAGAACAAATTGTACGGTTGTCAGGGTGGGGGGTAGGGGGAAAAAACAAAATTTCAATCCGTTTTCTGATCATGGTCAGAGGAATGGTGACCGCCGGGACAGGTAATTAGATGCGGGCGGCTAAATTGGTGGCTTACGGCCACGGTAATTGCGGTGCCTGTATTAAGTTCTTTTGAGCGCACAGAACCGGTTTGCGTAGCCTGATTGCCGCTGCTTCTGCCGTAGCCAACAGACACTGTCCAAGGAATTTTGAATAGGTTGAGAGGACCTTGTAAATTACCCGGAAGGCCTCTTTGGCATTTACACGATGGCCTGTGTCTACCACATGCGCGAGGATAAAGCTGTTTATGTTCTTTATCTTTCTTTATACTTTTGAGTTCGTTGAAGGCGTGAATGACTTCGACCAGAACTGCATGACGATGTTTCACTGGATGTCTCGTCTCTTTTTACGAATGTGCCAGTCACGGAGACAGTCCACTCTATCTGTGAATTCATTACTTCCAGCCAACAAGATATAGGAATACCAGTGAATGCGCTCAAGGAACTGTTATTAAAATGGACCTTGAACGTGCAGTTCCTATTTAACAACAACTTGGACAGACAGATAGACGGAGTAGCTATGGGCTTACCCCTTGGCCCACTCCTGGTGAATATTTTCATGGGCAAGATAGAAGCTATACAGCTTCGTCTGCAGATAAATCGTTTAAAATATTATGGGCGCTACGTGGATGATATCTTTGCGGTTGCATCTGAACAAATGGACATTTCATCTGTAATGGATATCATGAATCAGGTGCATCCGTCAATAACATTTACACTGGAAGAGGAACAATCTGGATCGCTCCCTTTCCTGGACGTGCTTCTGAGTAGAAAGCCTGACGGGAGTATTAAACGTAGTGTCTATCGTAAGAAGACATGGTCCGGACAATACACCCACTTTGGGAGTTTTGTACCGCTGAACTTTAAGCGTAATTTAGTGCGGTGTCTGACACAAAGGGCGAAAAGGATCTGCTCGGCCGATAGCATTGACGAAGAGCTTAAGGTTGTAGAAAGCACGTTTCAACAGAATGGATATCCAGAGAGATTTATTGCTAAGAATATGACTGAAAGACCACCAAAGCTGCCGTTGCTAACGGCAAACAAGAAACAACTATTCATCAGGGTCCCATTTCAAGGGGATGCAGCACGTGAACTCCTACGAAGGCGCCTAAGCCAAGCTGTGTCAAGCACATTTCCAGCAGCTGATGCCCATGTACTATGCTCGACTACTCCCACCCTTTACGGAGAGGGCAAGGACAAACTTCCAGTCCAGACCACCTCAATATGCATTTATTCTTTCACCTGCTCCTGTGGAGCAGAATATATTGGTCGCACGAGCCGGCGTTTGTCCAAAGGAGTACGAGAACACCTTCCAGCAGGGTTAGGAAAGGGGCAGATAATGAACATAAACAGCTCTATCCTCGCGCATGTGGTAGACACAGGCCATCGTGTAAATGCCAAAGAGGCCTTCCGGGTAATTTACAAGGTCCTCTCAACCTATTCAAAATTCCTTGGACAGTGTCTGTTGGCTACGGCAGAAGCAGCGGCAATCAGGCTACGCAAACCGGTTCTGTGCGCTCAAAAGAACTTAATACAGGCACCGCAATTACCGTGGCCGTAAGCCACCAATTTAGCCGCCCGCATCTAATTACCTGTCCCGGCGGTCACCATTCCTCTGACCATGATCAGAAAACGGATTGAAATTTTGTTTTTTCCCCCTACCCCCCACCCTGACAACCGTACAATTTGTTCTACTTACTCGCATATTTGACTTAATGACACAGTGATATAAATGTAAAGACCTGATGAGAATTTATCGAAAGCTAACGTATGCTCGCCAAATTGTCTTTTTAATTTCATAATGAATATCCTTCAAAGTATGGTTTTTGGGCTAAATGCACATACTGCACCCATCCGTTTATAAATTCGTCCATATAAAAGGCATGGAAGGTTAGCTATCGATTATTGTTTAACCTCCCAACTTCTGCTACTCCCATATGGTTCTGCACGTTCTCGGGTGAGTTGCGCATATCTAGCAAGGTCATATGCTGGATTTATCTACAGGGGTTCTGTAGGTTTTAGGTGTTCTTGATACATACTTAGTACGCATCTATTAAATGAAGTCGATTTATTTGATTGAACGATGTACACCTTGCGCTGCCACTTCAAAAAGAGGTCATAATGGTAAAACAGGCTGTGTTGGAATAAATGAATACTGATGCGCTCTAATTCATGTACTTTTTATTATTTATAATTATAATTTGGCTTAGAGGCACATGAGCATTGTCGTCAGAGAAACTGAAATTCCCATTCCGGCTCATTAGCCATCATCAGGCATTCATCCCCAACTTCAGGGGGGTGCACCACCTGAGGCTCGAGCCCGCAACCTGTTGGTCAGAAGAATAACCCCCTAGCCATTGAGCCAGGGCCAGTTCTCTTGCCGATTGAGATCGAGAATATTGTCATTCGTTGATAAACACTCACGGATTGCTAATGGAACCCACTCGTCCCACTCCGTCTTGGGGCTCATTTTAGCAGCCTCTCCAGCAGCAGCACCTCAGTTAGTATTATAGGCAGGTAAAATTTGCCGACCAGGACAAGGGAGATTGCAATGGCCTTTTCTGGCTAATTAGCCGCCATTAGCCAGCCTTGCCCAACCCCAGGTTGTGTCCCACCCGAGGCTCAAAACTGTGCCCTGTTGAACAGATGCAATTTTGCACTAAAGTTATTGAATAAAACATTTTCTTCATTGTTTCGCTAATAAGTCATTGGTACTTCCACAATTTTGAGCATATGTGGTTAGGGTAGTCTTTAGAGACTGCATGAGGAATGATAAGTACAGACAAATTTTTCAAACTAGGATGACTAATTACACATTATTTGTGAAACCCAGGAATATTTTAACCTCAAGAAATATTATGTACAAAGAAAAGAGCCTTCCATGGGTATTTGTAGCTCCCTATCTTCATCATTCAGCTATATTCATACCCCATATCTCTCAACCCATATGGCTCGAAGCCGACATAAGCATACGTTAGCTTTCGATAACTTCTCATCAGGTCTTTACATTTATATCACTGTGTCATTAAGTCAAATATGCGAGTAAGTAGAACAAATTGTACGGTTGTCAGGGTGAGGGGTAGGGGGAAAAAACAAAATTTCGGTCCGTTTTCTGATCATGGTCAGAGAAATGGTCACCGCCGGGACAGTTAATTAGATGCGGGCGGCTAAATTGGGGGCTTTCGGCCACTGTAATTGCGGTGCCTGTAATAAGTTCTTTTGAGCGCACAGAACCGGTTTGCGTAGCCTGATTGCCTGATTGCTTATGGGTAATATGGTGCGTTTCCACGTTGCCACATTGTGCGCTTGCCTCCATCTAACTAACTGGGATTTATTTTTTATTTATATGGAGGGGCTGCATTAGAAGTTTGACACGGTCGCACTGTGGTTGTTCAGTATTACGGTGGCTACTTCTGTTAGTTTAATTTTTATGACCCACCGAGTCGGAGAGACTTGTGTGAATAGTTTAGACTCTATTCGTATAGATCCACGGTAGGATCGGTATAACCGCGTGACAGTGAACATGGTCAGTGTTTTGGCTTTTACTACGGCTGACAAATCTTCTACACTCACTCGCCGGTAACGCGGTCTATGATGTAAACATATGCATGGCTCTTTCCTGCAGTTGCCTGTGGTGTGGAATTCTGTGGCACTTCTAGCATAAAGAAATCGTCTTCACTCCCTACGGGTGATTTAAACATATATAGTGTGATTTGTTAATCTCAGTCTCTATAAACAATACCCGCAACATCAACAACAAGAAACCAAGGAACAATTCAGGTACAGTTAATCAAATTTAAGCAATATATCTCTGAGAACCAACGATGACAACTATTTTTCATTTGGGATACCGCGAATTACTGCTCTTTCCTAATCGTTTCATGACTGATACTGAAGAATAACATAAAGATCGTATGAAACAGCAGCCCACATTTTTAGTCCCAATGAGTTAAGTGGTACAGATAACAAACGAAATATTTTCTGTAGGGCAAAATGAAAGAATTAGTGATTCCGTACGAAAATATTTAGGTAAGACGACACTTTGTCTGAAAAAAATATCGGTCTATGAAAAATGGCATTTATTTCGTTTACTAACGGAAAATCATCCTTTGTTCCCATCGGGGGTTACCTTCTGGCAATGCTGGATCCAAAAAAATACTTGAAAATTCTATTTTGTTCTTTCTGGAGATAAAGGTGAACAGAAAAGTAGGAAATTGTACACGAGTAAGCAGTTTTGTTTGATTTTTGCTATCATTATCTTTCAACGAAAGTTACCATCTGTTCCTTTGCGATTTAGTTCGATAGTCTTCCTGTTCGTGGAAAAATGAGTGATTTTTACTTTCTTCAGACATCTAGTTCCAATATTAAACTGTTTTCTAGCTAGTTGTGCACGATTTGTGGCGTAGCTGAACATTTGACAGGCTTGGACACAACGCTGGTACACTACTGCGTGACAAACTGTTTAAATTTGCTCGGCAATTGAAAATTCCCTATCATTAGCTTTTTTGTCGAGTCATAATTTTGAAATGGTTTTTATCTACAAATATATAATATAGCAAAGAGCCTGATAAAAAATAAATAATATCAATTTATGAAGTAAATATAGTATATGAAATAATTAAACATATATACAAGTTAAATCATCTAGCTTAAAATATGAAGACAGAGATTGATGAAGCATAATATACATTGGGAAAGAGGGAAGTAATGCAGTTATAAAAAATATCGTTTATGTAAAAGTACTTATAAATTATACTTTGATCAAATTATTATCCACTGTGAGCTATAGGCTTTCCTCGTCTTTCAAGTGACAACTGACTCCCGCGATAAAATAACTGTTGACTTTTGAAGTGATCAAGGGATCAAGACAACTTTGGCATCATCAAAGATGCTGATGCTCTGCTCAACAAGGTCATGTGGCATCGGCCAAGACAATCGAATGGAAGAGCGTGTGGTAAATAATGTGTTGTGGGAAAACTTTTCATCGAATTGCTTCCAACGTTCCCTTTGAGCACGTTGTAAAATAAAGCCAAGCGTTGTCACAGACAAAATCACTTTAGCATCTTTACAACATTTTTGACATTTTCGTGTTCAGTTCTCGAAGCGTATTAATTAATTGTTGTTTATATTCTTCAGCGGTAACAGGTTCAGCTGACTACAGCATCTCATTGAATAACAATTCTATCTGTTAAACCAGAAAAATGTATAACTTTGCTTAAATGAAGCTGCTACTTTTTGTTGAATTTAATGTTTAGAAAGGGATTGTTAAGGGTATTTAAGGTTAAGAGTTCGTAATGGATCATTAGTCACTGTTTAGTGAAAACATGATTGGTTGAGGTTAATGTCTGTAACCCCACAGGGTGATTGTTCTTTCAGCTTATTGGCCTGAAAATAGGTCGCAAATCGGTTGTGCGATCAGTAGATTTTGATCTCCACTAGAGATATTGACGTCAACTTTGCCCGTATCGGGCTCAAATGTATGGTTAGGGCTTCGGTTACACTTGAAGTTAGTCTCAAAGGACTTGGGTTATTCTTAGAGCTAGGGGTAACGGGCTTGTGTTATGGTTTGCATTTGGCGTTGTGACTAGAATAAGGGTTTTAAAGTTTGACTTATAGTTAAGATGGAACTATTTACCGTCTTAAGGGTCAAGGGTTATGATGTTTCATTGGAGATATGTCAACGGTTGGTGTTAAGATTGAAGTAAACCACAATTTTCTTAATTTATTTTGCATATAGGGTTTACAGTTAGAACCATAGTGACAGCAGTGGTACAAGCGAAAAGGTCAGACACGTGTTTCGTTGGTATCCTGCCGCTGGTTAAAAAACTGCGATGGGTCCGGCTCATCAGTGGGTCCGTCGGCGTTCCTTGACAGCTTACCGAGAGGTACTCCAGTTTATACATTTGGCTTTTAGTTTCCTCCGGCAATAACCATTAATTTGGGGTTAATCACCCAATTTTCAGGATTATAGGCGTAAATTAAATGCTGCTGCTAAGGCGGTTTTAATCCTCCAGAGCTGGATAACCGCGTAACATTCAGTTAACAGCCAAGAGGCAGCCAGTAGGATATATGTAGGCATTACAGAACCTACTCTTACCTACGGGTGTTTTAAAAGCAATATTTCCGTGTTGCTTTACGCTTTTCCTATCCTCTGTCATTTAGTTCATGCAGCATCCAGGCTCGTTATATTTTTCACGCAACAACCACTTGTCATTTACTAAGTAAAACTAATTTGTTCTAGTACTTTATAGCATATTGGTCTTTTTTAAGCTACCCGTAAGTAGTACGTGTTGACAAATTAAATTCCCTTACCTAACATAGCCCCTTTGTGATATTATTGAAACTTCACTTATTCTTTAACTGTAGCATAATTTGCATACACATTAAACCCTTCTTCCTACGATGCTCAAGTGAATATGCTGTGTTTAACAAATCATCCAGCGAATTCACAGCAAGAAAAAATGCAGTCTCTTAAAACAGTGTACAAATAAACGGTTTTTGGTGCTTAAAGAAAAATTCCAACTCTTAAACAGGAATTTTTGGAACGAGGCTGGCATGTGAGAAAGTAAAATGAGCTGGGAGTTCTTCTGAGGTAATTGTGTATATTTTGTTATAATTATGGGACTTAAATTTGCAGGTAGTGTTGCTTTGGATTTCGTGCAGACGGAGGTAAGCATGTGAGTTTCCATTTCCAATCCTCTACTTCATTGAATTTCAAGACTTTAAAAAGATGCTTTGCGAGAAGACCCGAGTAAAAACCCAATATTTGGCCCAAATTAGGGAATGAAGGTTAGTTCAACGTGTAATACGCGATCGTATTATTACGCGTCAATCTAACCATAACCCTATCTATTGTGTTCGTTACGGCTAGCATTCGTTGCTGGGTAAGTGAGGTCGCATAATAGTTCATTGCCCGTTAGAGGACCGAAGTATCGACTTATCTAGCAAATTTCCAAGCGGCGACTTTTTGGACACCGGAGTACGTTTAGAACCCATCTGTCTTATTAGGGTAATGAAAGACCGGCAGAATCGGCCTCATCCTTGTGCCCGTAAAGGGTACGTAAAAAGATCGAGTCGGTTCAGGTAGGAACGATATCGCGCATAGCGATCGGCGTGATGTAAAGCCATCCGCTCTCGCAAGGGGCAATAAAGTATTTTGCAGTCTACTAACCCGGCAACGAATGCTAACCACAACAAACACAGTGGATATGATTAGGTCTAATTGGACGCTCTCCTTTTCTTCATTTAGCTGCACCCTTAAAACCCCGAGTATCACCGGTCGCTTATTGTATGCTGATCTATCATTTATTCGCTGGGTGGTGTTGTATATGGTGTCCTTGCCAATGTCCATTTTTTACTGAAGTAATATCTTCCATTTTGCCCATCTTTTCCATAAATCTTTCTGAGTTGCGCTTTTCTTTCTCTTACGCCCTCCATTATTACGTCCCACGTCTTTGATTTTACTTAATGAGCCAATTCTTCTGGCTTGACAGACATGATGCGATATCATTTTTTAGACTGCAGAGTGCGGAAAAGATTTAATGATGCGTCTCGAAGTAGTTCTTTGATGGAAATTTTCTGAGTGATCCCTAAATCTCAAATTTCCAACTAGTGGATGGAAATGTGATCATATGTTTGGCTTTTTCTATAGTCTGTGACGTATATGCCCGTAATGCTGGCCACAATCGCGGATTACGGTTGGTTAAATAGAAAACATCCATAATCTCCCGGCTACACAGTAAAAATTCACACTTTCATTTGCAGTTTTCCAATACAAATATTTTATAACAAAATCTCCAAGAGACTTACCATGTAGAATCATCTCTTTGTCCGTCCAGTTATAGATATAAGTTGAAATTAGACGGAGACTTTAATTTTCGTGGTGCACCGACCAGTGTTTGATCCGTAATTGGCGTTATATACAGATGCAATCAGATACAATTGACAAACGCTCTCGAGAAAACTTTCTGAATGATCGGATTTTAGATTTCTTGTATCTACCTTCAGAAATTTTCTAACGTTGAAATCAACTTCATCTTTGAGATCTCGTCATTCTTGTCACCCCTGTTTTCCTCGACCCCTTGGAACGATATCACAATGAACATGCTCTAATTTTGTTAGACCTGTAAAATTATTGCGAGTGTGTCTCTGCGCAAAACAGTTCTAGACAAAACGTGCTACATCAGAGGGTGTTTAGACAAATTCATTTAAACTAGATTTTATCTGGGCAACAACTGAATAACTTACATTGATGAAATTGGCAAGAAAATGGAACAGTGTATACGTCATTTGGTTTTTTCAAGTGTGGTCGGAATTTTCAATAGCGAGTCATTTTAACAAACTATCGTACGTTAATAATCATCATCTAATGATTTACTGGTAAAAGATGAGCTAATTTAATAGTATGATGCCGAATTTCGTTTGTTAACATTCAAAATATGATAAATTGCCTCTTGGAAACAACTCTTCTGAGTTCAAACTTGTGCAAAGACTGAAAATATGAACCAGTCAACTGGGTGACTTATTGTTAATATTCTCCAAGATATTGCTCAACAGTGACCTAATTCCCCAAACTAAGGTATGGCACGGCTGCGCATTCACTTTCATCGTGTAGGACTAGTAAGTGACTTCCATTAAAACGTGAGCATCCCATGGCTTATTCTAAATTTTAAAATAACACACCTTTCTTTCGTGGCTAAGTAAATACGGCTTCTTCCCTCACTTTATCCAATTTTATGGTGCTATAAATTAGCAGAACGAACCCATTCTTGCTACTTTTCGTTTTAACGCTGTGAGTTTAAGCTCGAAACGGCAAGACCATTTATTTTTTACTGCAAAGTTTGATCTCGCCCTTTGATGCATGAAAATTCCTGTTGTCATGCTGTCTGCTCTCATCTCTCGCCTTCGCTCTTATGGGCTGTGAAATTTTAGACGGAAAATCAGCTGATGGTACAGAGATGCATTGGAACCGTGTAGATAAACATTTCTCTCTCTAGCCAAGAAAACGCAGAAGCAGCGTTGCTGTAGTAACGTTTATATGATATGATGACTCGATGTGCACCTGGAACTCCCGTTGAGCATAAACTAGCTAGCCTTTGATTAATTTTTGCTCACATCAAACTGAATTCGTCACACATAACAAGCGCAGTGAAGCGTCCTTCGTTTGTATAAAAGCTGTGTTTTTATCCTAGCCGGCAAAATGGAGAAGCCAGCACCGGAGTTCTTAATACATATTTATGACGAGATCGCCGAAGCTCAAGTCCGTACGTTCTAATGGATGCTCTATCGACAAATGTTTTTTACAATTAAGGATTTCTGACAAATTAAAGTCCAAGCTGCTGAGATCAAATTTTAATTTTTTCATTGTTTTCTAATTCACACTGGGGAATATTAGTCAACCAAAGTGCCTGAAGGAACTAAGCAAGCCCTGCGTTTTATCTACTATAAAGCTACAAATGGTCATTTACTTACCGTATTCTGGTGCTTGAAATATGATTTTATTTGTTCCATGAATCCATGACACATTCTTTCATGGAACTCTAAAAACGTTAGTTAATATGAATTTTTTAAGCAAGTGAGAGGTAGAAAATCTGTATTAATTCATGTCAGTAGTGAACCCAATGCGACTCTCATCTAAGTAGGCATTCGACCTCACGAGTATTTAATTTTACTTAGCTGAAGTTCCAGTGCATCAGATGGATTCATCCCTTACTAACAGACATTGATTAAAATTAAGCAATTTACTTTTATTTCTTTTAACATATTCCAAACGCACTTCGAAACTAGGTCAATTTAAAAGTTTACGAAGCGCTGCACATTTTGATGCTGATTGTTCAGACAACTTCTTCGACTCGATTATTCGAGTATTTTCCATGGCCACGAAAAAACAGATATGCAATCACACCATCTGTCTTAAAGCCGAGGTAGTATTTAACAACATTAAACTTTTTATCAGCGCAGGTCTATCAAACCCGAGGCGGCTACTACCCAAAAGTCGATTTATATAAGAATATTCTTCAGTCTCTTCTTATTTTCAAGTTCTTAATAAATACGAACGGCTGATGTGACTCTTCAAATTTTCTCAGAAGTTTTTATTCTTCCAGGTATTCCGAGAAAGGAGTATGAGAAGTACCTCGTTAAATGGGGTATAGAAGACCAAAAAGCAGCCGTAAGTTTAGCTAATGCAAGATGGATATTCGTACTTGATGAAACGAGAAGTACTACATTTAGTTCTTTTTTTACCTGCAATAGTCTCAAATTACGCGTAAAATATACACGGAATTCAACATAGTACTTGCCCACATCAGTAAGGAGAGGTAAAATCATCTTACCAACTGGTAACTCCTTAAACAGTTTACGTAGCAATTGTGAAAATTTCCTTTCCGGTAGTAAGATAAATATCCTTAAATTTAGGGAGACGAAATTCATGGTGAACTACGTAGTGATTTTCTAAGCTGCTATGTAGCTCATTTATAATTTTCCTGAGATGTGCTGCACACTGCTGCAATATGCGTATCCATTAGACGGTAGAATAATCTGGCAAGATGCTTAAGTCCTTTTACTTTACCGGCAATTAATTTCAGAAACATTTGCAACTAATTTCAAAAAAGCTGAAAATTATTTTGTAGGAATATATATTAATTAAAGAATATTGAATGGATGAACTAGATCATAATAATTCGTTATTTTGTGATTTTGTTGCTTGAAAAATTACAATTTGATAAAAACCTGTTTGTGTTACTATTTAGAAAATATCTTCAATGGCAGATTATAAGGACAATGGCTACATAACACGCGATGAGCTGTGCTCAGCGTTAAATTGTTGGCCAGACAGGTAAATATGCAAATTAATGTTGAATTGCAGAAGTGAAAACATTTCTCAAAAGCCAAAATATACTTTTTACTTTTTATTCTATAATTTTAGACCAGAGGAGCTGAAGGATGTAAAAGTCCTCAATACTGACATGCCTCTGAAGAAGCGTGAATCTATCATTCTTCTCGTTTGTGATTGTGCTAACAAATGGAATCACAAATATGTATGAAATATCAACATTAAATTAAATAAATTAAGATAGAGAAAAGTTAATCCGAGGTTACCTACTAGTTTAAATTACTAGTGCCTTGTCCTTCGGAAGAACTAAAATATTTTTTTACAATTTTGTGAAAAATCCTACCAAAGTCGTATTTTTCAATGTGTATTCTTTGCCCAATGCTAAACATTTAAAGGATATTTAAAATGGTAAGCTTTGTTGGCATCCGTAATGTGTATGAATTCCACATAGCTTTAACGCCAGCATTTCATATTATAAAACATTTAGTTTTGTATTATTTAGGTACTGCTGTCACTATGAAAATAGACCATTTCCAATCAATTTATTGTAGTCTATTTTTAAGTATTCTGACTAAAATAATTCATAGCTATTTCTAAAACATTCCAATTAAGCCAGGGAATTTAAATGGTATAAACTGAGTTTCGAGTTCTCATACTACAATAGAAAAATGCGTATCAAAGGAGGTGCTTTGGCATATATCCTCTTCAAATAAAAACCATACGGATTAAATCATCTTTACATTATCGATATTCTCGCAAAAACATGAAAATATCGTTGTGTCACAAGCTAATTGCGAATATATTTGCCAGCGAATGCGATTATGAATAGAAATGCTGCGATATTCAAAGTAAATCCAAAATTCTTAGTTCAGTTTAGAAAGTTACACGTTAGTAACATTTGTATACCTTTATTTTTACATTCAGGACCTCGTTATTGAAATCAAAAAGCGCATTGAGGGTGTCTACGGCAATGTTTGGAATGCGTTTGTCATCGATGGTCGGTTCTGGTCAATATACACCCATAAACCTGGCTCAAATCTCGTATTTGTCTCCAAGGGCATCGTTTATGGCGTCTACCAATCACCGAATGTAGAATAATATCCTTAATAAAATTTCATTTGCAGATTCTGTTGACTTGCTTTTGGGAGCTTATGAAGATGCACTTAACAGTGAATATTTTCTAGTACTAGCTGGTAGGCTGTGCAAAGACGTTTTCAGAGAATTCGGAACAATTTATTTTACCCTGCTAGTAGACCACTGTTCGTCGGTTTGACATGCAAGTTCATATTTATTATTCTTACAAATTGAGGTTAGACTGATGCATGAATTTGTAAAGGCAGCATGTCATTTGACAGGGCATTCCTCTACAGATGCTAATGCCATGGAAGCAATCAAAATACCTCTATCTGCTATACTAAAGTTTCGTGGTAAATCGTTAACCCTCATTGCCTTTTATGAGTTTCCTTTTGTGGCTCTGGTGTGTTAATTACTGTGAAATTTAATTTGCATGTATTGAGAGAACAAATTTTACATACGCCACGCCCATTGGGTGGCTGAAAAAAGGTGAGCGTATATATATATATATATATATATATATATATATATATATATATATATATATATATATATATATATGGTAAGTAGGCGCTCAACGATTGGGTTCAGGAATCACTCGCCCACAATGTGCCTTGGGCCTTACTCTCGATTCTCGCCAGCAGCCGCACAGTGGATAACAATATAAGCAGAATAACACGAGCGACAAGGACAACGGAGACCTGAATGGTCGTTTCTGGCTTATTAGCCGTAATCAGCCTGCAATAATTAGCCCCAGCTGTTGCGGCACCCGAGGAACAAACTAGCCACCCGTTGGTTAGAAGTCAAACGCTCTAACCAACTACGTCATGAGCTCGCTGTCTTGCCGGTTGCAATCCGGAATAGTTAATATGGTAAGTAGGCAGTTACCGATCGGTTACAGGCCTCACTCTTCCCGGTGTGCCTTGGAGATCATTCTCAAGCCTGGCCAGCACCCACACAGTGGCTAAGGATATTGGCAGAGTTGATATTCCCGATCGAAACTGACAAGACAACGACCTCGCAAAGCGGTGGGTAAATAGCATCGGATTTCTCACCGACAGCTGGCGAGTTCAGGTCGCGGGTGGGGCAACACCTGAAGTTGCGTATGGCTGATTGAGGACGGCTAATAAGTCAGAAATGGTCATTCCAGTTTCCCTTCTTTTACATAGATATACATATATTCATACATAGCAGCGCGTCTGTGTACGTTGCCAGAAAGTTAAAAGTCTGCAGGGTATGCAAAGGCTATGAGAATACCATAAAAATAGACTCGTGGGCTTATCAGAGGAAAAGACAAACAAAGTTGATTTTTTCAATGATTTTGAACAGAAAGTATGGATATAATGGTCAAAATCTTCCAGCTTTGGCTTTTATCTGAATGTAATCACGGTAATTGAAAGCAAATTCTGACTGCTCAAAAACGTACGCGTAGGCACATATCGTAAAAAGGAACACCTCCAGACATACCTAAGGGTATAAACAGGGCTATTCTTGCGTACATTGTTAATTCTGTGCATAGTGTGGACCCCAAACAAAGCTGTTCGTGTGATTTGTAAGGTTCCCTCACTCTACTCCAAGCCCCTGAGTCAGGGTCTACTAGCAGTAGTAGAAGTGACTGCCATCAGTTTGAGGAAAATGGCCTTGTGTGCGGAAAAGAAACTTTTGCAATTTGCGGTTAGAATGGCCAATAGTCGCCTAATCGAATGCAGTTTCCATGCCATCTCTTTCTGCCCTTCCTGTTTAATGGCTCTACGTAACCCTCAATGCCTCCTAACACAATGCCTGTTATCGCCCTTTCCCTTTTCACACACCACACTTATACCAAAAGGCAAACCTGTTTGGCCACATGTTTTAACTTTTACCCTGTCCCCATACAAATGTACTGACCCACCGACAATTTATTGAAAGCCCGCGTATGCTCACGGACTCGTTTTCTGAACCCTTTGAACGAATTTTTCGCAACTCTACTAGTAACATAAAAACACCAAAATTCGTCTGTTCAGAAACTTTACAATGGTGTTGCACATGTCCGGATATTGTTACCTATAAGCCTAACGCCGATAAACAGTATTCCTAAACAATGGTAACCGTATTCTTTTCGTTCTCTGAAAAAAATTGCACGGAGTGACAATTTTGACCTGTGCAAATGCTGAATAGTTTCCTGCATCGGTGCTGAGCTTTTTACGTTATATTAGAACTAAACTCAGCCTGATCATTTGGATTAAACTAACAAAATTAGATTGATATTTTTAAACAAACAAATTTTACAGATAAATACTTCGGAAGAATTATGTGTTTACAGAACCGTTCTGCAAGTCAAATAGCTTTAATCACTAAGCTACTTTAATAGGCCTTTGATTGGTGAATTTAAAAATGTGTATTCAAAATGCCAGTGCTGCTATGTAACACTCCGCTTGATCAAATAACATTCAGTACACGTCGTTAGTTTAAATTAAAAGGTATTTACAAATCAACTGTTATACCATGGAGCATTGTGTTCGTTCGAAAATCCTTTGAATTCCAAGGTTCAAAGGAGTCCTGTTTTCTGATAAGGAATGTTGGCTTTCTCGCACTGTTGTATTCGAAAGCATGCAACCAAATTTATAATATTCACCGATTATATGCATGTTAACTTTCAAAAATTCAATGTCGATGAATGTATGTTTTAGATTATTTATAGTTGGACCTGTACAATAATATTGGGTAGGCTAGAATATGAAGAGGTTGAATAAACAGTAAGTGTGGAGGAAAAGTGTTGAGCGCGTTGATCCGTCTAATTCTTTCAGGGGTTTAGGCGATGTGGGTTTTGGGTGTGAGAAGGAGAGGGGGACCGGGAGGGAGGCGTCTGACAATTAGCTACGTGGCAGGTGCGAACACGCATGCTGTGGTCAAACGGCGTGGCAGGTGTGGATACGCGTCTGGATTCATATCCAGCCGAGGGAAACATAAGGCCTGTATGAACGCTTTATACGAGCACAGGGTTGGGTTGGCTAGCCATGTGACTGTTGCCTCAGCCGTCGCAAGTATCCGCTGTCGTAAGAACTTGGAGTGCCTAGCCGGCACTTTACAGATGACCCAGAATGACTGGTTAACGTCTACCTGATGGCCGTTGTCAACCAAGCGGGTCACAATTCCACTTGAGACTGACTTTTCCATGACTTTATTTAGCCAGGCAGGATATGCTCTAGCATTCGTTTGGATAAACACTCAATCCTTCGAATAATATGACCTGCTCCACGGGAGCAAGTGAAGACGTAGATGTACATAAAAAAGGTCTCAAGAGGCAGTCTATCTTTACCTTCAAGGTGAAAAATGTGAATGCTTGACGAAGCAAGTCATATCATAGTAACTGAGTACGTGCGGTTGAATGCCACGTCTAAGTGATGATGTCGAAGTTCGCTTGTCGGATCCTCTCTAAATGTCAATGTGGGAAATAATATCATCTTCTCAGCCGTCGGCACATCTAATTTTGGGGGTGTTACTCCATATATATTATAACAAACTTTTCTGGAAATTCTTTTTCCCGTAGAGTGTTCCGTATAAGAGATTTGTTTAATTCTTCCCAAATTCTGCGGAATGAGATGACTAAGTATGAAGTATTTGTATTTACTTTCTAAGTAGATGTTTAAATAAGGTAGAAGATGACTGATCAAGCACTAGAATCACTGGCTTAATATACTCAGTTTTCGAACGTGTGCAGACTTAAATCGTTGGAGCTAAAAGCAGCACTGGAACAAGCGACATTTACGTAAGGTACTAGCTAATCAATGACCCGTTTCTCAGGTCTGAAAATGACTGTGCTTAGCCCCGTATTTCAGCACCAGATCAATACCTCGATTGATTGAGTTCCGATTGGAAATCAAGACTTAAACCAAGTATAAGGTCGTCATGAGCAACCCATCATCTTTAAATCTGGAGGCTAAAAAGCTGAACTCCTGTCCCATTTAGACGGTGCAGACAGCCACTTTCGATAGTTCGTCATCCCATCATGCTACCGAGTTATGCTCATATAGATAACATTGGAGCATACTTTCAAGCTGACCTTTGTACTAGCCAGAAAACTTTAGGCGTTGGATACGCCACACTACATCAGATTGCTCTAATAGGTTTTATCGGTGCTTAATTTTGATTTCTGTACTGTGCATGGAAGCATTGGGCCAGACTATATTTATAACAGCTAGATCCAGACTAGTGCGTTTGGTCGCCTGTGACACATCGTTTATTTATGGCAGAACAAGTTCTTTTCTTAATATCATTCCTTATAAACTGATTGCCAAAATATCTAGATTGCAAGTTGACGCACTGATTCTGCATCCCTTTGAAGAGCCTTCTCAGAAGACATTTTCTGCTGGGAAAGTTGAATAGTTGCTTACGTGTTGTCAAATGCGACAAAAGGGTTGATAATTACGCAACTATTAATGCGACTTAACAGCTAAAGCTATTCATTCATTAAAAAAAATATAGTAATAGCTTTCTGTAGTCATGCCAATATGTCAAGGACATGATAGACTAGGATTGGATTACGCTAACGGAGACAAAATTAGTAAGCCGTAATTTTACTCAATGCAATTGTCAACCATTTAGACAATAGAGGTTCAACATAAATCACTGAGATAATTTATAATACTTTTTATCACAACTATTTATTCGTATTATATCATATTTTGATTCCAGGTCATTAAATGTTAGTGCTTCTTCGGATATTAGATGGTTTCGTCCCGGCAAAGTGATAATTACTTTGCTGGGTGAGACAGAAAATGAATGAGACCCTGTAGTCTCACGATCTGGAAAGTCACTGTCAACATGCAGGAAATATTCATCATAGAAAATTTCAAAATTTTGCGTCTTTGTTATTATTTTAAACGGTTTAATGTGCTGGAACCTTTAATTGTGCACATATTTTTCCATCTGAAATAGCAATCATGGACAGATGACAGGCATTCCCTAAAAAATGATTCTTTCACAATTGTTGGGTTTCACCCAACCCTATTTAATCAAACACTTCAGTTCAATATACTGTTGGCTCTAGATTACATATTTGCTCGTTCTGTTCCCCTTGGAAATATTCTGCAGTATCACTCACTCAAAATAAGCTTTATGTTCAAAGGTAAAATTAATGTCAAATCTAGAAACTGCCAAAAATCCATTCTCTATGAAACATACACCTAAGAGACCGGTGTCATGAAATTTTAACGGAAATTTCCAAAATGCGGATTTGCTAAGCAAGTATTAGTTAATGAAGGTTGTAATAGCGATCATTATGCCGCATTCATAATTCATATACACCGGGATGCGTACTTATGAATGCAGTTCCAGTTGTCTGTTTTTAAAAATATAATTTAATAAAAAAATCATATTTAAATAGTATGCGTTTCTTATTGAATTTTTATATCATTATACATTTTGAGGTATTTTATTGAAAATATGTTACAAACGTCCATTTGCTTGTACCTGTTTGATAGCTAACGGTGTCTTTTTGCACGTCTTATACTCAGAAAGCTATCCATTGATTAATTATGATAGATTTGACCGTACAATGCCCATGCAAATAGCATCGTATCGGTCCGTTAATTAATCAACCTTATGAATTTTACAAATTGGCCTACACAATTTGCGAACTTTAATGAAACACTCTATGGTAATTATCTAATGGCAGAGAGGCATGTGCGCTTTTCGTTTCAAAAAAAAGAAAAAAGATTGTATATTAAACCCTGAAGTCAAGTACAACAGCAGGTCATGCTCAAAATTATTTGAGAATTTGATAGCTTTCAAAACCTTAATATTTGGAGGAGTTTTTTCAACATACAAGCGTAATACAGGAGCTGACTTTCTGTAGAAAATTCTTTCTATTTATAAGGGTATTAAAAATCAATAGAAAGTCCATACTTATTAAATAAACTTCTTTTACAGAGTGCGACTTTTGGAAATAGCCGAAAGGAAATGCACTCAAAGGCCATCGTCCTGCTTTATGTAAGATATTATACCGTGTGATGATCGGTATTTATAATGCCTTTAAGTAATCCTTCCTAATCGGAGACGCCTATCATAATTTAGTTTAATATTTTCATGAGCTTGGTAACTATCAGAGAGATATTCTAAACCAGATATCATGATAGAAGTAAGAATGTTATGTTTGGCATTGATTCAAATGTTATGGTCTCTAAAGCATTATTTTGTTTCTTGAGAAGTAAATAATCACAATGAGTTACCAATTATAAAACTGGGAGGCTCGACTGAATCCGGCTCAGACCTTCTTGATCAACTTAGGTTGTCACAGATCTATCTTCGCTAAAGAGTCAACATCATAAGTTGTCAGTGAATATTTTCCGTAAGATCCATGTTTCTGTATTTATTCTTACAGGACGGCATCACCTATCTTCTGTGGGAGTTTTGTATGCCTAGCTACTTCATAACAGATCTCAAAACTGCAGTATATACTTTGATCGTATTAAGTTAATAACATATTTTCCAGGCATTTGAATTTTGTTGCAATCGAATCTATCTGTAATTTAGGTGAAACTTAACAAACGATAATTCTCATGTGATCATAGTTGAAGACCTTTTCGTAAAATGATACAAGCTGCCTACAGCTTGCCTGAGGGACTTCCTCTGGATGATCACTATAAGAAAGGGATGCCTCTTTCACGTCTCTGAGGCCGAAAAATGCCCTATCATCACAAGAGTGAAATGTCACATCTTAATAGTAAACTACCTATGTCGTTTAATGCCTAGTTTGCGTTCTATTCGTAGCTGTTCTTATGCCACTGCCAATCTTCAAGATTAGAACCCATCACCTGAGTGATGCAAAACTTTTAGTCACTGTGAAATTAGGGGGTGTCAAATCGATCGACATGCCCCGTGCAAGACACGTGTGCCAGCGTTTGCACACAGGCATGAACCCACACAGGCACACACCCCCGCTCATGCTCTCTGGGGTGAGGCGCTCTTTGTGAGTCAACAAAAGAATCCGTAGGCGTCTCCTTCTTCTCCAAATAGCGTTTGCGTGAGATTGGCGAAGGCGAACGCGTGCCTGATGATCCATGCTATTCGCTTTCAAGTAGTCTGCTGACCATGCACACCTGACATATAAAACTATTCCAAATCTAACTACGACACTAGAATTATTGCTGTTTCGCCGACGGAATGGATGAGCCAACACCCGAAAAACTGATTCACTTCTATGATGAACTTACAGAGGCTCAGGCTGGTAGGTGTTTCTATCCTTACCTTTTGCACTGCTTCTCTCTAGCTATCAGCTCAAAGACGTAGATGTCGCTTGATAGATTATCTTTTCTTAATAAAATACTTGCTTAAAATGAAATCTTGAGCCTTAAAATCTAAGAGCTTTTTTGTGTAGATACTTTTGGTCAGTAAACACTTAAAATATGCTTTAAAGTTTTTCAAAACTCCTCCTGGAATGTTAGGCTGCCTCGATTGAGATACCCATTGATAGTTTTGCATTGATTTAACTTAATTATTTTAAGGTAAAAGAGAGAATTAAAGACTTACAAATTTAAAATATTTGTCCGGCTTGCTTTTAGTTCTCCCAACGAAAGACTATCAAGCCTACCTCACAAAATGGGGAGTAAGCGAATCTAAGGCAGCCGTAAGTACAAGTTTTCAAATTCTACTATTGATTATGATTTAAGTAAATGTATCAAGACTTCAGTACTTTAAGAATGTTGATTTAACGTTAATTTCATAGAGTCAGGCAATTAAAAACTTTAAATTCTTTGCATGCCCAAATTATGAATTAACCTATTGAAACCTTCATAGTTGCCTGCTCTTGTCCATAAAAAGACTTTGTCAATCAGTATTGCTTTAACCTGCGTTTCTCTTTCCTTTCAGAGCTACTGTGCCATGTTTGACCCTAAAAGAACTGGATTTATAAAACGAGAGGACCTTTGTTCGAGCCTCCACTGTTGGCCAAATCAGTAAGTTAGAGTGGCTTTTATATTCAAGGTATAAAGGTGTAAACTTTTCTCATATTATTTGGCAATTTTTAATAGTCTTACGTAAATTGAATGTTTAAGAAAAGGTAATTCGATCACATTCAAATCCTATTTATTCCTGCATGCATTAATTGTAGGAAATTTCATTAGTAATGAATCAAGTAGATTTCAGGAAAAGCATGCTGGTCTTTCTTATAAATGATGTGAAAATCATTCTCGCAAAAAAATTCGAAAATTATTAACTTACTCATTAGGGCTTAAACCCATCCTGTTTGTATAGGCCCGCCATCCTTCGCGAGGTAGAAGTTTTGACAACAGACATGTCTGCGAAAAAAAAAGAATCCATCCTTCTTTTAGTACTCGAGGGTGTGAATAAGAAAAAATCAAAACAAGTAAGTTTTCATCCTTCCAATTGTTATTATCTGAGTTTTTATTAAACCAAAATGACCTTTCCATAAAATATGCCTGTTTCAAGTGAAAAACCTTGGCCTACCATCCGAAAGCAACCAAAACAGAGGCAATTGTTTACATGGATAATCATATTCATAAAGTAGTATATTTAAACTTTAATATTGACTACTGGTGACGGTATGATTAGTGATAAAACGGCAGTCTTTACAATCTCTTCATTCCAATTATTTAGCTAACCATCCATTGTTTGTGCTTTATAAATATACAGGAAAGACTGCAGGAAATCAAAGAGCGTATTGAGCGGGTGTACGGCCTTGGTTGGAACGTTTTCATGGCCGACGGTCGTTACTGGTCTGTGTGCTCGCATAAGCCTGGCACAAACCTGGTCTTTGTGCACAAAGGCATAGTATACGGTGTTCATCAGACGCCCGCCCCCGAAAATGCAGAAAGGGATAACTGCAGCGTTGCACACTAGAATCCTGACTAGACACCAAATTTCGTGTTAAAATCCCTCCCTTCCCAATCCCAATATATACTTCCATGACGTCTTCCGACTTTTTTTCAAACAGTTTCCGACTACTTCCCGGGATGAAAGAGTACACTATCATATCGGTTTGCCTTATTTAGTTTCCCTTTGCGTTAATAGTCTACTAAGGTAAATATTACTGTCTTAGTCTATGTTTTAGGTTTGATCAATAGGACCAAATTAAACGAAGGGCAGCTTAGAATTAATGCTGAGTTTTAAAGAATAAGCTGGCTATTCAACAGTTGATCTTGAAACACTGATAGTACACACCTTAACTTAGAATATAATCATGAGAGCGTTAAGGCCTTTTTAGATAAAAAAAGGCCAGAAAGTGCATAAGGATTATGTTCCTTGTTAGAGCATTTGATTTCTTTCCACTTTTTTGCGGGTTCCAGACTTGGAAATTGCAGCACCTGCGGTTGGGTGTGGTTGGCAGATTATGGTTGATGAGCTAGAAATGAAACTTCAAGTATCCCTTGTCTTTTTCCTCCATGTTATTCAGACTATAATGGAAAACTGATGTGCGGCGGATGGAGGAGCTCGAGAGTGAGTCTCAAAGCACAGTGGAAAAAGTATTTTTCATAAGGCAATCCATAAGCTATACTCTACGATTGCCAATATTACTTCCCATTTTACAAAATGGTGCGTATTGCCCATGTCAGTCCTACATGAGTGCAAAAGCATTAATAATATATGATTAAAATGATTTTTGTGTACATGTGTGGAAGTCAAATGAGGAATATTGAAGCTTCAACGTCCTTGTCAGGGAAACCTTAACCATATTTATCCTAGTGAAACAATTTATTTGCAAATGGAACTAATAAGTATTCGGGGGCACCAATTACTGAGGTTCTTCGTTTGAATTGAAGCACTCAATGATATTGTTAAACAGCATTTGCTTGCTACTGAGGTAGCATTCTTGCTCATCTCTCCAAGTAGCACACTAAGTTCCCGCATCTAAGAAACCGTTTGATAGGAGAAGGTTGAATGCATATTACAAAAATGCCAGCATTTCACTTATTTTTGCTTTCTTTATAAGTACTCGGTGGGTTAGGTCTACGTACACCATCTTGCAAAAGCGTGAATGGTGGAGACATCCAAACCACGTCATTTCCTTGTATAATGAAGTATAGGTCAAGCCCTTAAATTTTAATAAATATCAAAGCTATCAACCTGCATGTTTTAGTTGTTTAATGCAGCCATCCATTGAGACAAATTGCAATATTAAATACTGATTTAAGTAATCAAAGTCTCAAACAACTGGGACTGACTGGATTATTCTCCCATTCCTTGCAAAAAGACGCTTGCAAAACGAGAGCCCAATATAAAATCTCTTGGAAGCTCAAAACGCATGGAACGGTGGAGCCTGAAAGATTATCTGCCCAGAGCCTGAAATATTACGTTGACTAAAGGATATGCCGTGCAGCAGACCGTCAATATGAGTGAATAAGGTTTTCATAGGTCATCCGTTAGAAAACTAATTTTTCATTATTTATTAGCAGCACGGTTTCCATTCTGTATTAAAAACCCTTCATGGGTTAATGTTGCTTAACCCAAAAACTGATGAAGGAAAGCAATTTGGATTAAAATGTTCTTTGAATGGCATCAATATGTAGGACGTTTATATGGTCATCGAAATCACGCATTTATTTGTTCAAGTTTACGGACATGCCCAGGAACTCCTTTCTAACTAATAAGCAAGAACAATGGAAATGGCCGATAACCTCTGCCGGTGCCCATTTACGTCCAGCTGAAAACTGGGCTGCGCCACCTAGCTGTGTGAGACTAACGCTTGGGGAAATGTTGTATATTATATGCATAAAGTAGCTAGCCTTCCTTACGAAATACGTTTTTGATTTACAATATTACTTATGAGATGTTTTAATACTGATTATCTTGCAACTCCATACCGAGATCTTTCAGTCACTCCAGAATGCTGATATTTCAATGACATCTATTATGACCGCCTGTTCGAACTACACTCGGATACAGAAGATCTTAATTCTACGCATTTTCATACTGATTTTTGATACTATGATACAGTCAAATATGGTCTAGAGAAATCAAATAGTATAATAATCTTACTTCTATTTATTTGGTGTAAAAATTACTTTTTCTTTATAATTTATACTAGAAGGAGTGATATACAATTTTTCTGAAACCCCTTCAATCACATAAGAATTGTGAAGCCGATCCGCAGATGTGTTTATGTTTTGGATATCTAAAGTACACCCTGCATATTTTACGTGTAGAAAAAATCATAAATTGATATATGCTACCAAGAGAACACCATCTAGGAGTCATAATATGTGGTGATTAATTTGATTATTATTTCATACTTTATCGTGAACTGATACGATGCTATATAGATGCTTATGCAGCACTCCTAAATATTTTCCTAATTGGAGGACACCAGTCAATCAAGTATACGTTTTAAAGGATAAGCACGATTCTAACAACTGATAGAAAAAAAATACTTCATCCATGTTTTCCAAAAAAATATAATTTAATCTAAAAGGACCTTGAAAACTTATGTACACATGCAATCTGCTTATATTGCTAATTACAGTAGATTTCTTAAATCTTGAAATGTTTCTATCAGAATTTGAGGTAGAAACAGGGCAGGCATTTTAAGGTGTTAGTTTTGTTTGTTTTATTAAATTGATGCACAAAACGCCGTTTAGTAATAAAGAGTTCACGTCAGATCAGTGTATTGATGGGGTAAATGGGGCTAAAAGGGGCAAACTCCAACGTGTCTTGCTATCCATGAGTTTTTCTACGCCATTAAAAGCTAAAGGTCAAAACATTTGCATTTGTGCGCAACAGTATGAATGAACATTAATATAAGCCGGAAAAGTTTGGAATATTTCCCTTCGGAGAACGAAAATTTTGTTTTATTTTAACGAAAATCGGGTGAATGCGAGTTTTAGAGATCACATTGTTTTCGGAAAAATGAGGGTTTAATGAGTTTAAAAAATGACGTTATTCAAAGTTATGACATTTTCTACCAAAAAACGCTGTAATAAACTTTTCTGAATGTACTTTGGTTTACCACACCGATAGTTAGGAACTTAAACGCGCATATATACTAGACGCGATGACACACCACTACGTTTCGCTGTCACAGCGTACGCGAAGCCTGCCAAGACGATTTCTGTCTGCAGTTGACTATAAATGAATAAGGAAACTTGAAAAGGATGGGGCAGAAAATTTACATTTTATCGCAAAATCTTAGTATATATTCGTCAACTCCCTTGTTGGGTTCAAAGCTAGAACTAGACTTAGAAGTAAGTAAATATACCAAAAAATGCTTAAACAAAAAAAGAAAAGTGAGCTCTTTAATTTTCAATAGCGATTTCATCCCTACTTTTCAGTGAAATTGAAAATTTGGACAAACGGTCCCAGTTTTTCCTTGACTTCACTTTTGAAAAACGTTATTTATGCAAACATGTAACAGCAAAACATTTCATTAAAGCATTTTTAAAAAGATAACTTATTGATGAAAGTTTTTTAACTAATTATAGGCATATATTATTCCGGCTTTTGATTTGGACGTTCATTTTTCACGGCAGCGAGTTTTCATGTTTAAGTGAGTGCATATATAACCCAGACGGTCGTTTGCATCAAAAAGAACGCCAAAAAAGTCGCTACTTCGTTAAATGCTTTTAAGAAATATATTATTTGTAGGTTTTACCAAACACATCGAACGGAAAGTACATTTTTGTGCAATTGACAGAAGACACTGAAAATCGTAAAGAATTCATCCCATTTTCAAAAACTAGCTGAAACTCATCGAAATAGAAAACCCAAAATAGTTATTGAGAAATTTAACAAAAGCATAGTCAACTTTATTTGCACTAAATGGTACATTTACAATTGCATCTGAGGATTCAATTCAAATTTGTTAGTCCGTGACCGGCCTGTGAACATGTAAGCTTATGAACTATTATATTTTTGTGACGTCCATATCGGTGCAATCAAGCAAAATTCTGCTTGCCGTGGTCAAACGAATCTAAGACAATGCACAAACGGAAGAAATATTACCAATTCTCGTGAAACGGTGTTAGAATATACACATTCATGTTAGGTTGCTTGATGACGGCCATACTATACGTTGCGCTATATCTAGAGGAATGTGTGTGCAAAACTCTGAAACATACTATTTTCGAAAGTAATTAGGTTTTTTCTGCTTTTTTCACTCGTTTAATTGCATGGAGAGGCTTCCTTTACATTTACAACTAAGTAGATTTTTCACATTTTGGTAATCCGTACCTTATCTAAAAAAATAGTACTTGTAACCACAATGAGCTTTAATTTTCCAAAAAATGGATCTTAATTGATGTTAAACTTTGGTGAACGCAGCTTGCGCTGATTTTGCGTAACGGGCCATAACTCATGAAATTCATCAGATTTCATGAGTTAGGACAGCTACTGTATATCATTTAAAATCTGACATTCTGTCATGATTGCAATATCTTGTAATAATGTAGCACATTCATCTTTATTACAATCCTACTTAGACAATTTTTCTAATTGAAAAGGCATGTTAGAACTTTGGTTAACCTTTATTTTTGATTGAATGGTCATCGAAGGCCCAGGCCTCCAAAAGCTCTCTTCTTCTCTTACTTAGGCTAACACTATTAGCCACGTAACCGCAAATTTGAACTCGTGTTCAGCCTCATGGAAGAGGTTTTAGCAACTTGGGACGGCACGTCACCTCTCAAACGAGCTAATTTCCTGTTCTGTAGCGAGTTGCCCCAAATCTTGACTACATCAAAGCTTACGTCAATGTCAATTTACCTCAATTTACAACAGTGGATATGTTTTCTAACGTAAAGAAACATAAATATCGACAATAAAATCACCGGTTGCATCTTCAAAGCAAACGAAACCCTTATCCAAATGCATCACTACGTCCTGACTCATTGCAGTATCGCATACAAACGGGCAATGTGTGGACATTTTAACCTGAAAAGGCTTTTATACGTCATTTAGTTAACAAAGCTTCGATAAAATATCAACCAATTAAAAAAATATATTTCGCATTCTTGAGGAAAATTAATTCTTTTTGTTGCAAGATAAGTCTTGTCCATCAGCGTCATTTAAAAATTCTTTCATTTCACCGAGACGATGCGCGATGGTAGGTAGAGAACATTACTGTGTTATTGGACTGGCCAGTTTGGTTCACAAGCAGAATTAAATGACTGACATATATCAAAATAAATTTTGGATTTACGCGGGAAGTTGTTTATAATACGATTACAAAGGTACATTTATCTAGCGATGCCACATTAAACAGCTTTATGTGCAATATTCTCAACTTCCTCTATAGTAAATGATTATTTTGATCGTTTTCGGGGTAAAAACTTCATTTTTCAAGGGCAGTAACATTGAAAGTTCAGGAAAATTGAAACATTGTTCGGCAACCAAATCACAGTATCTCAGCAACATCATCTCTACTGAAATACTAGAGCATCATTATGGCTTAATAAAATAAACTGTATGTCGGAATTACCAATATATTGACCTTCTGCCTGCTTTTCTTCACATGAAGAAACGTTTTATGGATAGTCTTCGACTACCTATTGGCGGTGATACCGATTGTGTATTCAAAGAGTCATCACCACATCCAACAACGGATATTTTTGCTAGAAAAGCTTAAAACCTTGTCATCCATCATACATCATATATTTAACGTAAATTTCGTTTCCAAAATTTATAAATCACATATTGGCCAGAGAATTGTATTAAGGGGTGCAGTCAATAAGGTCATTTAAAAAAGCCAAAAATTAAAAAATACTGTTTGGTAATTAGAAATATATGAAAACAAACTATATAAGTGATTTTTAAATATTGAATCAAATTTCTTTAGTGGTAGTGCTAATAAACTTGGTATGATCAAGATGTATGTAACCGTGATCGAATGCTGAGAGGCAAGAAGGTTGTCAAAATCACAAAATTTCTCCGGCGATTGGCAATGGCCCCACTTGTTAAAAGCCTGGCCTTTTGAGAACTTGCACAAAGGTTAACTGCTAATTCATACACTGTTATGCGCGAGTATTTACAAAAGAGTAAACATGCCAATGTAAAGAGCCTTTTAGCCTCTACAGCAATGTCAGTATTGAAAATTACAATCAGATATAAGGTGCAGTTATGACAAGATTCACTGAATTTGCAGTAGTCACCTTCTTACTTCTAGATTCTATTTGATTTCGTTTCGGCAATGTTTTCATTAATTTATCTGTGATTTTTCACAAGGCAACTCATTTTAAGAGGGCAGAGTGGTTCTTATTCTCGCGTCCTGTTTGGGTGGCAGCACATGGCATCATTACCCAAGAATGTTGCTGCAATGCACATAACATAAATTGTATACTTGAGAAAAGGTTAACTGTTCAGTTTTAAAAAACTTTTTAAATTGCACAAAATAGATTAACCTTAATGGTCGCTTTACTTGAATTCCAGATTTCCAAACTACGTACTGTATACATTTTGTCTAAGGAAAATCACATATTTCCTTAAGCAATGAGAACAAGGTCATATAATTCGCTTAACATTTTGCCATGGATGTGGATCTTGTTGTACCCGTTAAAGGCAAAATCAATCAATAGATGGATGTGACGCATTATGAATACAAATTTCATGGTCTCAAAAAATCTCCTAATTAGAAACGTTGCTAAAGAGACCCTTTGCTCAAGTATAAAATTTGAAGCTCTGATGTGTTATTAAACAGGTACGAAAAAGAATATTTTTGTGGATATTTTCTATAAAATATCTCTGAATTTCTAAGGGCGTTGTAAATCAATAGCCAAAAAGCATGCGACTTAAGGAGGCCTTTATTACAGTATATACTCTTTTGCTGGCGGTCAGAAAAAATATTTTTCAAAAGCCGGCATTCTGATAGGACTGAAATACTGCAGGGTTACACTTCAAAATAATCAATATCGGAACCGTATTCTGACTAATTATTTCAAATCATAAATACGTTTCAGAATTTCGGTTGACATTTCATAAAGTAGAGAAGTTACTTTATATGGAATATTTCGTTAGGCTAATGGGTTTGAAGCCCTCGCTTTATGTGTATCTTTGAACGCAGCTTTCAAGATAAGCTGTAACATTTCACCTACTAACAAGAGTCCTTTGGCTGTGCATAACTTTTGTTTCATAGTATTAAAAAATCTTTAAAATTTAGAATGGTTTATTGTGAAATCGATAACCAAAGTGAGGCACATATGAGATGTCTTTGAATAAACCTTTTATATCACTCAACTTAGAAGGCGTATGATAAAAATGAGTTTGATATTTAATGGTTTTCTCAGTTTGTTTCTCTGAATTCTCATGGCTGTTTCCTGTTAGGTTATCCGCCTGCTAGAACATCAAAGGAATGATGCACGTATTACTTACTAAAATAACTCTAAAGCAATGTCATAATTTCCTTTTTTCGAAAAATACATAATCGTCGCGTTGAAAAATGTTCTCTTTGAGAAAACTCTAGTTGATGCAATGCTGGATGTAAATTTGACTGGCTCCTCAGCATATAAATACCAGTCAAAACACTAGTCCAACGTATTTAACTCTTCATACGACCAGCAATATCCGCACACATTAAGTGCGGTGGAGCACCAGTGTACTAATAAATTGGTATCGTTAACGTTCCTTAAATCGCAGAGGCTAGTTTTAACTCGTAAATGAACATCGTAACACTTTGAATGCAGTCAGTAGAGTAATTTATAACCACTGATATACGTATATACGTTTTTTAGGCAGCCTGGAATTACTGACAAAGACAAGCGAGACTGGAATAGCCGTTCCTGGCTACTTAGCCGTCAGCACCCCATCACACCTAACCCAACGTGCTGCAACACTCATGTGCACGACTATATTTAGCGCCTTTATCGCTATTTTATGTCAATTGAGGAAGCTAAAATAAATAGATGAGCGACTATAAATATTCTGCAGTGATGGGTGTAATTTCTTCATGACCAAAAGCCACCACTGATATTTTTTCTTACACGAACACTGATCTTGCTTGGCGTATGTGCATAATAAACTAATCTACAGCCCTTATGGAACTCCTCCAGAAGATTATTTTGAAAATACCCCGATTAAATGCAGTTGATCCTAGATTAGAGCATTCTGAGTCCTCTAAGCTGGTAAAATCATTTTTCAACTCTTCGGCCTGCTGTCAAACAAACTGTACTTAAAGATTGCATATACATATATAAATTGTTCCACACAGTTTTTGTTGCTATTTGAGCGTATTTGCATTAAATACGTGGTTGTTATTAACGAAACGACTTAAGTTTTATAATAATTATAATGCGCTCCTAAATGCTGGCTGTCGAAGTTGAATGAAAACTGATCGAGAGGGAAAGGACGATGGAACCAGCCGTCGGAAAAATAACTACCTCTCACTGCGTGCATGTATTTTCACCGGAAACATATAAGGAAGGTGAATAGCTACTTTTAAGATGAATTAGATTTGACTGAAGTAGCAAAGCCTTACCACATGTTTCGTCGAGTTTGGTCAGCTGCAAGAATTTCGGCCTACAGTTGAGTGCCCTGAAGTTCCTCTTATGTCTGTTGGTGCTCAAGTCCCCTACTGCTTTCCTGCTGAGTTTTTATTTATTTATTATGTGAACTAACGATCAAGTTCGCGTTTTAGTTCTTATCAGATTTTCCCTGAAAACTGACATGACAAATGGCTGCATCCCATGGGATGCATTGGAATCAATATCATTTTTTTCTTATTTAATGACTAATTAACTTCGGATTTCTGAAGAACTGGAAGCAAAATAGTTGACCAAACTGCTACCTTTTTCATTATTCTCCTACTTAAGAATTCGTTTTTGACACCGAATGGCTTTATTTACGCTAATGTGCTTTTGAGGTTACAGCAGTGTTAACTTTCCTTGTTTGAAGTTTACGTTAAATATTTTAATGACCTCAGAATCTCCCTTCAGAAAAATGAATACTTTGCTTGCAACCCTACCAAAAACAAATTTTAATATTTTAATACTTCCCTGTTTGACTCCAGTGTTAACTCTGGATGCCATCACGGAAAATATAAATAAGTAACAGTGTAAGCTGGAGAAAATAAACCGCCTCGGAGGCTGTTCAAGGGTCACTATTATGCTACTTTCGACGCCATTTAAGCTATTAATTTTTTCAACTCGTCTGACTAAATTTACAACATATACTAACAAGAACGCCAAAGATCGCCCATTAACAGCGCATATATTTTCAAATTTAATGTGCCTGTTGCACGAAACAACTAAGAAGTGGTTCTCCTATCCAGAATCCATCATATAAAATTCTAACTCAAATTCACAATTCTAAGTACAGGGTTATGACCCATTGCTTTCCGCCCGAGGTTCGAAACACGTGCTGCAACATATGCCTGCGAAAACTGGGATATCCCACCTTAGTAGACCGCCAACAGGACTTTGTTACAGGTAACCTGCACCATAATTGAGTAATATAACTCACTATAAACGCTTATCAGACTGCATTGTGCCAGAGCGAGCCATTGGTAACCATCGTACATGCGTATGACATGCCTTCTACGAAGGGATTTGCATCGTGTCCTTCACTGTGTTCATTGCCTGCTGGTTGACGGCCTCAGGAAATCCACTTTTGGTTATGTAAAGGAAGAAAGGTTAAAACTGGCACTGGACCATCCATTGACATGGCAAATCAGCGCTCCTAACCTGGCAAAAATATGATACTTTAATCTATCAGGAGGCGCCAAGATTCTGGGCTTGATAGGTTTCCAACTTAGGGGCACATTATCCCTCCTCAGGATCGACAGTCAGCCTACAAAGGCTCTTCCTTACTGTAGCTTCCATGACCTTCTCTCTCATGTGAGATCTGTTTCGTTCGTAATTTATCCGTATAACCTTGAACTGAGGATAATGTAGTATGTAACACGCGTAAAAGACCGTTTAGCTTAGACAGGCACATAACTCCATTCAACTTAACATCGTTTTGCCAGATGTGTAATGGGTCAGAGAGTTCGGGATATGGTGCGCAAATCAACGGTGTCACGCTTACTCTGTGGGGTATCATCTTTGACCGTTGCTCTCAAACCCTGGTATGTCATAACCAATTTTTGGAAAACTTGTGTTGTTTTTTCGTCTATTTTCTCTATCTTCACCGGTACTGCAGTACAGACGAAGATATATTAATCGATCTATGTGGTATCAAGTTCTGCGTACATATATTAATTAAGAAGTAACATATTCTACTTTTACTACATAAAATTCGAATGAGGTAGAGGTTTTTTAACAATATAACAAGAGACGACTTAACTTCATATGTTAAGTTGTTTTCAATTTAAAAACAACCTCTTCTCAGAAAGTTAAACGTTCACTAAAACAAAGCACATACAACACCCTAGTTTGCTAGGAACGTGTGCATCTTATTTTGCAAATAAAAATTCACTTCCACAGGTTTCGTGTAGGTATATGCAGAAATTTTAAAAAAAATCATTTGCGTTCATGGTCCACAAACCGTAAGTCAGACAATTTTTAATTTCCACTTGAGAAATGCCACAGTGAGCGTACCATGAAAAATGTTTTTCCATTCATATTTACTCCATGTTTATACTGTAACAGTATGCGGCCCAATATAATATCGAATAGGAAACTGTATGTGTACATTCATGGAGCTAAAATATGACGTCTAGTATTAAATGTTTACTCTGACATTATTTATAAGAATTCAAAATCCATTATTCATAAGTCATTGTCAAACCACTAAAATTAATCTTTTAAATTCGTTAGAACTGGTGACTTGCAGACCACTTTTTTATTACTTTACTCTACGCTGAGTGAGGCAGCCTTCATTGTGAAAAGAGTATTTGGAACTTTCAGCAAACCAAAAAAAGCAATATAGCAAAAAAAGAAATATAGCTTACACGGTTTATGATTGAGAACATTTTCGTCTCCCGCCACAGGAATCCTGCTCTTAACGACTACGACAGAAGAGCACAAATTGCCGTTGAACTCTTAATCAAAAATATATGTGCTTCATTTATGCACCATATTCAGTTTGCTTTCTGTTAACCAAAGTTACACTCTCCTTTTTGATTGGATGCTGGTTAGTTATTTAGTCAGCTGGACCTGGCGACCGTCGTCCATGAGGTGTATGAACGTTCTCCCTTGGTTCGAACCGCAATGGACCGAGGATGATCTGGACATATATTTCCGCCTTTGAAATCCCTCAACGGACTCTGCAATCAGCAAGAGAGAATCTGGCTGATTCATGTGACCTCCGAAATGCCCCCCGTTGGACCCCCTCCCAAGGGCGACAGTTGTTTTCTCCTAAATATCACCGGGAGTTTTTTTCACTGTCTGCTCTTTTTCAACTATGTTCCACTATGTTGGCCTCGCCAACATATCCAGATACTATTTTTTTTGATACCACAACTCGCATGTACAAATAGGGAATTCAAAGGTGACTCACCTACATCTCCCTCAAATATACTGATACTGAATACTGATACTGATCGGTCGTTTTTTTCGCGGCAACTTATAACCTGCACCTCCACGCGGAATAATTTAAATTGTAAAAAGCATATGACAAGTTCAATTTCAAACAAAAATCTACCCAAAAGGACAAGTTCGTTGTTCATTACACTGAGACTTTAAAATGGAAATGGTTAATTCAAAACACAATAAAGGGAAGAATAAGGAGGAAAGTAAATGGGCAAAAAATGAGCTTACCAGGGCACATAATCTAGCTGTTTGTAGGGTTGCGTTTCTCCCGTAATGACCAGGTTGTTTGCGTCCGAATAAGTATTCAAAAGTCTATTTTTGGCTCAACAGAGCACCCGCTATGTAGAAGCTAGAGTGCTGATAGAAGCTTACATGCGAGTTCCAAGAGGTAACTCAGGAGAAGAAGAGGCGATCAATGGAACATGGTGTTTATTGGTCTGACGTTTCGGATTAACTCTCGAACCAATCATCAGAGACTTTTTCAGAAAATGGGGGGTTCGAGAGCGAAGCTGAAACGTCAGGCCAATACACCCCATGTTCCAGTGATAACCTCTTCTTCTTCTTCTTCTGAGAGAAGTAAGAGCGTGATAGAAGAGAAAGGAATTTTATTTTCCTCCCTTTAAAGTCATATTTGGGAGGTGCTCAACTGAACGCGCCGACAACCGCCTTTGCCTTCGCCCTATGCACTTGCATTTGCAAGTGTGTGCAACTTCATAAGTGAAGTTGTGGTTACATGCAAGACATATATCGCCTGTGGAAATGGAATAAGTTTAGTTGGAATGTTGAATATATGCTCAGGTTCACTGCACGCCACTTAGATGGTGCAGAGCAATCAGTGCTCGATAATATTAAACATATTATTCGTAAGTAGTAAGGATAGGCTAGACGGCGTGGTGATAGTTAAATTGCCTTGCTCGTCCCAGTATTTCTAATTAAACCCGTCCTTCTGTCCTGTTAATTTTCCAACTTTTGGTTTCCTATATTACCTTGCAAATTTTGCATTTTCATTCATTAATATCTGTGCATTGAACAATGACCTCATGTTTTCGGCTATGTTTGGTGAAATTTAACTTTGTTTATGCTTTTTATTGGTTATATATGTTATGCACTAACAGGATTCCGTTTATAAGCTGTGAAACACTTTGCAGGTGTTATCATATTTTAGTAGCTATGCCTGTCTTAAACTTCTACGGAGACAAAATGTTTTTAAACTAGTAGTTTTTGTGTCTCGTAAATGTTTGCTCTTCATGTGACGTATCTGATAATCATCAGCTCAGAACATGTATTTCCGAATGAAAGGAAGTCAACCAACCATCATTGGTTAAAGAAAAAGATGCTTTAACATGGAATTTAGATTAGCAGTGAGGGAAAGCTAACAATAACACTTTTCTGCAGAGTAAATATACTCAAAATAAGTGTTTATGCGATGTTGGTCAGTTCTACATGGAAAGGAGGAATCTCGTAACCATAGGATCGATTTGCAGGGAATAAGAGTAAGTATGCTATATGCAAGGGTGTAATACAAAGACGGCGTCAAAAGCCGGAGTATTTCAGCCATTCATGGCCATCTCTGTTATAGACGTGCCAGAAAAGTGCAGAGGTTGGATAACACGAGTCATGTAGACTATTTCGCTACAATCTTTAGGTATAGCGACGGAGGAAATAAACACTTTCGCATTGACTGCATTTGTGGATGAACGCTCAACAACCGCTAGAAGAACTCACTCGTCCCGTTTTGCCTTCAGGCTCACTCTTGAGCTCCGCCAGCAGCCGCAAAGCGGTTAGTACATGAATATGCAGACTAATATTGCCGGCTCAATGGTTAGATAGCTAGACTTCTGAACAAGTGGTCGCAGGATCGATCCTCAGGTGGTGCACCACCTAGGATTGGGTATGACTGGCTGACGATGGCTAATAAGCCAGAAATGTCCATTTCAGTCTCCCTTGTCTTTGGCAGCAATAGAAATTTTTCTATTCTATTTCTTGTCGCCTTGCGACTCCTGATGGGGCTCGAGAGTGAGCCTGAAGGCAGAACGGGAAGAGTGAGTTCCGTTAGCGATCGGTGAACGTTCATCAACGAATGCACTCAATATTCCTGATCTCAACCGTGAAGAGAACGAGCCCGTGGCTCAATGGTTAGAGCGTCGGACTGGTGATCAACGGGTCACGGGTTCAATCCTCGGGTGACGCATAACCTGGGGTTGGGTATGGCTAGCTGACGATGGCTAATAAGCCATGAATGGCCATTTCAGTCTCCCTTGACTTTGTCGGCAATATTCATCTGCCTATCCTTCACATTGCTTGCAATGGCAGGCCTATCAACTCGTGGTTATAAAAAGGTCGGAGAAAGTAAAAGAACTTGCACTAGTTACAGTGCAAAAGTTATCCAAAAAGTACACTTGGAAGCGCGCCTTGACTGATGTATAAAATATGCTTCATGAAGCCCGAACGCGGTGGAGGACTGGCATGGAATTGCTGTTTTTAGATGACTGATAGTATGAGTGATACGGGACAGATATCAGGAGTTTGAAATTTGCCTTTATTTACATAACATATAATTGGTTACGCAAAGGCCTACGCTGCATTTAATTTTCTTGAACCTCGAGTTAATGATTAATAGATGAGAATAATTTAACTGATTAAACCGCCTTAAAGCCATCCTTTATTAAGGTCTGATATCCTTTCCCAGTAAATTTCACGAATTTTGAGAAAGCTATCATCTTAAATTTATAATTTCTTCTATTCTACTCAGTTAGTAACTCGGACCTAATTCTTTAAAAAAAATGTGACGCTTAAGTAAAATATGAAGACTTACAATATCACAACTTTATTTCAAGCACTATTAGCCTGTCTGCATTTTCAATGTCTTCAAGTCTACTCTGCAACTTAAAACTGGCAAAAACCGTTGCCATTATTATTACGGTGACTGAGTAACAGATGTACCTTTGTTCCTCAGCTCGTCCGCCTGCACCATAGTTTGATGGGTTTTCGGTTACACAAAGTTGCTACAATCCCCCGCTGACTGTGTGCTATGCCCTTTTTTCTATCAGATTCATTTAATAGGACTGCTTCGAACTTAGCATAATTATGCTTGTGCATTGCCTTGACAAAGGATTACAATGGTATGCACGATTATGTTGGTTCTGCTAGCCCCATGACCTCGCTCACACATGACTCCTACCTTTCTGACCAATGAGCTTCCGCGGTCAATCACGATTAGCGTAAACGCAGCCCAGTTCGGCATTGCCGTGACAACACCTGTAATGGGAGGGAACGATGTACTGCTGCTCAACAGTAGGTCCCGAGATTCACCCCGTCGCCTCTGTTTTTCACACACGAGCCCATTCAAACTCTGCCCGACTGTTGAAGGAAATAATCGCACGTGCGCACTTGCCGTCGCTTCGATTTGACTTGCAAACGTATTTAATAATCAGACCCGACTCAAAGCACACCTCTTAACGACGTAGGGCGTAGACGTAATCGTTCTGACACAATGGCAGACGAACCAGCCCCTGAGCGACTAATCCACTACTACGATGAGATGACAGAGGCAAAGGCTGGTAAGCAAATTTTCTTCATGTGGTTAAGAAACACGTAAAAATGTGCTCAATTAAACTTCATTTTTAGCGTAGATTGGTTTTTAAGTTATTAAAAAGATCGTTGCAGCCCTTAAATATTTTTAATACATTTCTTTACAAATCTAGAGATAAACTTTTGGCAACATTTTAATTGCGAAACTAGGCATAAGATATCGAACAATATAGTTTTTTCCAAATAAATATTCAGAAAGGGCTTTTATTTCACCTGTTGGGTCTCAGAGCAACTGCGCAAAACTGTTAATTAAAATGTCCTCATTTAACATACTTCAATCCCAATGATGACTCCAATATCTCAAAAAGGTGAAGAGAATTGCTTGCTCAGTATTAATAACTTCATGCCCTCAAATTCGAAGATGTATTTCCTTGTGGGAGTAAATGGCTTCCAAAGCATGGAAAATTGATCTGTCATAACAGACGGTCAAAAACAATTAGCATATAATTAGGTTTAGTGTGTTTGAGAGTCCACAATTTTACCATTTCATTAACATTTATAGTTAAATAAGCCAACTGAAGTGCAGCTGGATAGGTGCAACAAAACTTTCTGTAGTAAAATCTGAAGAGATAAATTTCGATGCGTCATTTTAATAACCTTTTTTCTCACCATTCTATGTAACGCTATATTTACTTATTTGACTTACAAAAATAATTGTTTTTTTTTCATATTAAAGCTATCCCTACGAAGGACTACAAGAACTTTTTGATTAAATGGGGCATTGACGAAAAGCAAGCTGAGGTACAAAAGCCGTTTTATGGCTTTCGCATTCTCTTCCCTTGTATTCTGAACAAATCTTTTAAATGAGATATGTTTGATTATGTTTTGTAAAGACATGTTTGTAGTGCTTATCTTATAATCAAGGCTAACGTATTTTCAGAACATACCATGTACCCATCTCCACTGCGTTATTTTTCTCCGTAGATGATCTGCAATCGTTTTGATGTCAACAAAACCGGATTCATCCGTCGAGAGGATCTTTACCGTGACTGTACAGGATTCGCCAATGCGTACGTGAAACGAAAGTATTTTTTACTAATTTTGTTCCAGGAGACACTGATATTTTCCTCTAAGCTAATAGTATCAGGTGAAATTTTCTTTCACGTCATTTGGGTTCCAGTTAGAAGAAACGTGAACGCACTTTGCTTATACTTTACTAGATATTTGTTAATAATTACCGGATTTCCGCATTCACTGAAAAATTCCCAGCTGTTCGGATTTAAGCTTATAAAGAAGCTTCCGCATATGGACTGAATTGAGCCGTGTAACACAGTTTAAGGTAATATTATCTTGATGTGAATTATTACTTAGTCTTTTGCTCGCTTTAAAAGGACTATGAGCTTAAAGTAAGTTTTACCTTACAAGCTAAAATTATTCATGCTAACTAACCAATGCAGATTAGAGACAGTGTACAGGGAATAAAGTCAATAGAAAAATGTGTAACCTTTTTAACAGCGAAATCTCCATTTACAAAATCTTGATTTTGAAACAATTGATGAGCTCTGTCTCGAAAGCAGTTCATTTTTAGTTGCTACACTTAGGAGAGCGGTTATGTACTGCTTACTTTAGCACTTTCATTGTGTGCACTTCAGGGCTTCCGTTATGCGGGATGTTCGGATTCTTACGACGGACATGCGACCCATGCAACTTCAGTCAATAGTACTGTACGTGATTGAAATCCTCCAGAGGCGAATGTCCAAGCAGGTAATATTTCAGGGTGAATACGTGTCATTTGACGTGCTTGTTATCCTAAATGACTGGATTTTGTTCATATACTGTTTTTACTAGAAATTTTATATATTTATGCCCTATATAATGAACACACTGAGATGTGTACAGTAACAGGGGAGCAATTTTAGACTTCTAACGCCTGCTGAGACAAGCACACTTGGTGGAAGAAAGCGCTGTACTCTACAGCGAGCATAGGATTTTTGAAATAAATGCAAATCTTTGTAAACATGTGCTAAAACATTTTATTATACCGAGTACACTTCACTGACTCATTTCGTCTCTGCTGTTAACCTAGCTTTGCAGAATAATCTGATAACAGAACTTTAAAGCTTGTCTTCTGTCTGCGTAATAAAATGAGTTTCCGGAGACTTTTGCAACATTCCGTACTAAATTTAATGAAAAGGCATCATTCACCCAACAGTTTTCTGCTTCCAGCACTTGCATTTTTGTCAATTACCCGTCAAGTCTTCCATACAATCGGCTAACGGTCAATTTACTCCCTGTTCGATTTTGTTTGCCTTTTAATTAATTAGCGCAAGACGGTGGGTGCAGTTTTAAAAAGCATCTCTATAGCCGCAGTCTGTTCGTTACATCCATTTAGGCTTGGATGATTGAATTGTTCCAATTAGCGTATTTCTTTCATTGCATTCTCAAAACTGGCAAAAACTAGTGAAGGCTGCATTGTTTGTTATATGTTTACGTTCCAATGTGTGATCACGTGTATTCTCCGCCCCACCCTCCCCCTCCAAACAGGAACAACTCAATGCGGTTAAACAGAGGGTGGAATCCGTCTACGGTGAAGGCTGGAACTGCTATATGACTGACGGCAAATTCTATTCAGTCTGTTCTCATAAGGCGGGTTCGAGCTTGGTTTTTGTCTACAAGAACCTTGTCTTCGGTCTCTACCAGACTCCTGGAGCTGGAAAAAAAGGAGTCCACACATCATTCGCATAGCCACAACTGAAATCAAATTGAGCAGCCATTGAACTGCATAGATACAGAGTACTCTTTTATTGTCTTCTGTATATTGATCCCATTATGCAAAGAAATGGCGAGGTGAAGGCATAATTTTTAAATCGTTTCTCCAGCTAACGACCTTGTACCTATCAGGCTTCCTTCAAATATGTGTACTCTATTCCTTTAAAAAACTAAAAAAGTCTCTCATTTGCTCTTCGTTCATAAGGATAATAGGGGAAGAATTCATTCAAGACTACAGGATTTCAAGTCCGCACCGCAATAGCATGATAGACTATATCAGGGGTAAATAGTTATGGGTCCCTTTTTATTCACAACTGAGGGTAAAAAAAAAGTACATTTTCACATTCAGAATCATACACCAAGTCACCTGGCTTTCGAAATATGGCAGGCATGATCTGAATTCTTTTTTATTAAAGTTCTAAAAAACAAATAGTTCTTAAACAAATAGTCAACTTCGGAAATAAACTAGTCGTCTGAAAAAAGTTAATGTCTGTTTTATTACTATAAAGGCCTTTCCAAAGTAACTGGGACAAAATTTAAATCAAACATCTACTGCAAGTTATTCTGAAAAGCTCTGATGATTGCCCAGCAGGACTCCTCAGCATTCCAGATGCAAAGTATAATGTAAGCGTTTTTCCGAAAATATATGCACGAGTTTTCTGCCAATACTGAACTTCCTAGGAATATGGTCATTCCACAAAACAGTTACGGTGATCCAGTATGCCCACCAATGTTGAGGAGGGTAGTTTACCCTGAAATTACTTTTCTGTTAGGGAGGTGGGAAAATAAATAAGTAACTGTTTATTTTAATTTGTTGCCAGGCTGCTCTGGATATCCAAGTAGCGAATACATTCGCAAATGTCAATTTTTTAAACAAAGGGAGATGGCTTCACTTCCTACTAAATGTGGTGTTATCAATCGCATATCACAATGCAGGATGATAAACAACCAGGTTCTGTTTATTTCCAGTGCTTAAATGGTCAGTTCTAATTTAGTTCTCCAGCTGGTAGTGAACAATTTGGTGTTCTGAAGCTCCTAGTGGCAACAGTTACTCCACATCATACATGTTAAAGTGGGCTTAGCAATATTTATAGACAACCACCTAAAACATTTTTTTATGTTCAGTCACTTTGAAATGCAGATCGGCATACGGGGTAGTTTTAATAAATTTTCAAACAGTGGGTATGCTAATTATTAGTGAAACAAAGTGGACGCTGAAGGCAATTGAACCGGATCGAGAGAAGAGTTCATTTCGTGAAATCAAACGCAGTAGACAAATAATTAGGTTATTTGGCATTGTAAACATTTGCTGAGATAATCAAGTAACACAGAGTTTTCAAATAGAGAAATATTAACGATTATATTTAAGTTATCTTTGCACTGCTGAATCACCAGGTTATGTACATGGCACACCAATAATAATTCATTTAAAGGTCCGCCTAACCTCAATAAATAATAAATACTGCGTTTTTTCTCTTATGATAAGCAACCGCGGGCAACCGTATATCAGATATATAGAAACACTCCACCTGTCTAACATGAGTTTTTCTACGTGGATGCTACTTGCCTTTTTAGCTTTTTTGAAGGCGTAACTTACAAAAATAGGCATTAGGTGAATCCTCATACAGGCATATGCCGTCAGTATCCCGTTGCGGAAAGGAATACTTCAACGTTGCTGAGTACTTTGTAATTTATAAAGAATTGTATAATATCTTAGTAGCAAATAAATTTGTTTTAATAGTATTGTGATGTAACTGTGATGTATTACGCCAATTCACTGGCGCCTGGACTGCTGCGACGTGAAGTTGTCTAAAACGCTTCAAATACTAAAAACAAGTTATGCAAGCTGCGTTTGAAGATAAAAATAAGGAAATTCTCACCTTAAGGAGTGTGAATATTTGGATGAACAAGATATCTAGAACATTCAAACATCAACTACAGTTTTCACAGAATCCCATAGGAGAAAGAAGCATAGGAGAAGCCATTTATAAAAATAAATTAAAATATAAAACGAACTGTTTACCAAAGTGATCAGACTGTGTAATAGAGAATACTCATTAATTATTGCTGTTCTTAGATTTGAATACAGCTGGGCAACTGTCAAAATGGGCCAAAACAAAATTTCTAATTTGTAATGGCTGTTGGATTTTTCATTTAAATTCGACCGTCTGCTTGCTGTTGGCTGCAACAGAACTAACACCTGAATGCAGAAAATGTAGAAACATGCAGTAAATAAAGACATGTCAATCTTTTTAAGAAGGCTGGTTTCTTTGTCGAAAAGTGCTCTGTTTCCAAACTCCCAAACTTGCTCATTTGATTTTTCAGTATTTCGGCTATCCAAAAGATTTTAAATAAACTTGAGGAGATAGGTGAATCAAAAGCTGCTCTTAACCGATTGGTGGGCAACTTACGTGAAATGTCCGTTTTTCAAGAAAGCTTCCCCAAAATAAAAGGTACCGACAAGGTGATAATGGTTTTCTCAAAAAGAAACTTCACAAATGTCTTGAATAAATTCAAAATCTATAATAAATATGTCTTTCATTTGTCAGATTTATTCTTACCTTTGACCAACCTTTGATTACTCGGATTTATGACTAGTAAGAGCAGAGTTCCTTCGCATTTAAGGAGGAATACACTTTTCTTATATTTAGGAACATAGTTTGGAAAGTTGAATGCAGAAATCCCACCAAATCTCCATTTTCAAGGGCACTATGCGAATTCATGAAGAAATTGCAAATCGCTCAAAGGTGGCCAAGATACACCTCTTGAATTATCTTTACCCGAGAAGTGCTGTTGGTGAAAAGTCGGCGGGAATGTCTGCTGATTGTGGCGTGCTTTGAACTTCCTTCTCTCGTAGGTGGTTACTTTTTCTGTGCCTAAAAATGAAGGGAATTAATTAGGAAAGATTGTAAAGTGGCTCCACTCTGAAACTGAAGTTTTAAAGAAAACCTTTGTAATTTTAATAATTGAAGCACAAGCAATGGGAAGTAGTGAAACTTTCCCGAAATTTCAACGTGGTACGATCTTGTCAGGCATTTAATCCATAATTTATAGACGGCATGTATCCCAGCTGTACTAATAATCGGTACGGACCGTTGTAATTGTCTGCCTGCATCGAAGTTTTTTCTGGCAGTCCAACAGAAACTTAGAGATGTTTAATCCTTTACAAGATCAATGTCTGACAAATGTAAAAGAGCTTGGCATGCTATTATCCACTTTATCCATAACCGATGACATATCCGTCCGAAAAGCGGGCTTTATGCGAATAAAAGGCTACGTAGTCTAAATGTTTACTTATTGATCCATAAAGCGGGTGGTGCATTTATATTACTCGAGACGCTTCTGGATTCAAAAAACCGGCTTTCAAGAAAACTGCCTTGCATTTTAATGCGAAATAATGGCAAAGTGGATTTCAGAACTGCAAAAAAGTAAACTTTGACCGTTCAAATCTGAATTTGACTGAAATCTTGTTCAGATAAGTGAGAGTTTTCAAACTGCAACGGCAATACAATAAAGTTGAAAATCCTCGAAAAATAAGCATTTAATGTTCATCTGTACAACTATTCAATTTGATACTTTTCACAGGTCGTCTTGATTTCCAGCAGAGTCCATGCGTTTTGCCCTTTACACAGGCCGACCTAACGGGGCATTACGAAATAATCGGAAGATTCTACGTCTTCCAGATTTTTTATTAGAGCGCTTTTGTTTTTCTACATGTCAACCACCTGCACTCCTACGTGGCAGACTATAGATGGGACAACTAAAGCACATTAATTCTCAGGTATCAGAGATTTTGTGGTGGGACTCTGAGACTGTTACCAGACAGAATTCAGGGCTGAATGCCCTCAACAACACCCCATCGGTTGATATTGCAAGGTTTTGGACCAATACTCCCTCGTCTTCAAAAGCGTCGTAATAATCATAAGAGGACTGACTATCACAGGTTTTGATGTTCATATTGGGTCAAAGTGATACCCTGTAATGCCAGGGATTGAATTAGAGAAACGCAGGGCTTTTAAGGCCATCAGTTTCTCATCTGTGTTCATCTGTATGAGATTTGGGGATGCCTTAAAGGAGAACATCGTTTGACGAAACTGAAAACTACCGAGAATGAACGCAATTTTTATGCGGTCGATTAATTTTTTATCAGTAAAATGTAAACAGAGTCCGGGGCTACTTATAATGACCGCTTTCTTGAGCAAAGTATGTCAAGTTGGGACTTAAGGCACTCAGTTCACACAGCTCAACACACTTCTGAATAATGCCTTATAGTCCGGTCGACAATACTCATCATAAAAATCTCTAACAGCGAAAATTTAACTAGTGTGACATCAGAGTCGGAAAAATAGGCTAGTGTGAAGTAAAAAAAAAACAACGTGACAATAGATGCGGTGAAAACCGCTATAAAAGTGTAGCCGAACCACTAAAATACGCATCGATCACCCAAGAAGGACCAACAGAAAAAATGAGGTCTTCAACATGGGCGTTGAAAACCGATATCAGTTGCCGGGCAAGTGCTTAGTCAACTGCGAAGTGGTCATGAGCCACACGTTCACTGTTGAAAAAAAGCAGGCCACCTTTACATTAATTACTGCGGGAAAGGCAGCATTTGACCGCCACCATTAAGCTTCAATCCGAGGAATCTTTAACCTTCGTCGAATCTCGAGTCTGGGGCTGGGAGGAGCGGCAGGCGACTTCCGACAAACATAAGATATCGAGAAGCCCAGAGGTATGGTAGAATCAGAGAGTAAATCACACTTACAACCCTCTCTGTCACAGCTTTAATGAATTTCTCGATCAGCAGAAACCTTTCAGCAACTACGAGTACAACTCGTCAACTCGCTTACTCTCGTGATGCTTCTGTTTTTACTGCGAGACACAACTTGTAAAGCCATCGATGCAACAGCTGCATAACTAGAATACATATATTTTAACCTCGGCATTTACGTGCCACCACAGCTTCATAAGCATATATATATATATGGCACATATATTATACCATTCTTCCGACATAGGCACTAGCTAAAAGCCCAGACACGTGTTTCGCCGATGTTTCTGCTGCTGCGTGATGCAGCAACGAGGGGTTCGGCTCCTCAGTGGGTCCCCCAGCGTTCTCTATGCGGTTTCTGGTATATGGACTCCAGAGAATAATCAAGGAAATAATTTCTGAAATTATTAAGTGCAGGACATGGAGTCAGATGATTCGGACATGACTTTTTAGGGTCAGACCCAAAATTTCAATGAACATTTGGGTCGAAGACAATCAACCACTGTGGAATAACCACGTAATGCCCATTCTACAAACAGGTAGTACTACAAGTAGTATGAATCGTATATGGCACGTATATTATACCGTTCTTCCGACATAGGTACTAGTTAAAAGCCCAGACACGTGTTTCGCCGATGTTTCTGCTGCTGCGTGATGCAGCAACGAGGGGTTCGGCTCCTCAGTGGGTCCCCCAGCGTTCTCTATGCGGTTGCTGGTATATGGACTCCAGAGAATAATCAAGGAAATAATTTCTGAAATTATTAAGTGCAGGACATGGAGTCAGATGATTCGGACATGACTTTTTAGGGTCAGACCCAAAATTTCAATGAACATTTGGGTCGAAGACAATCAACCACTGTGGAATAACCACGTAATGCCCATTCTACAAACAGGTAGTACTACAAGTAGTATGAATCGTATATGGCACGTATATTATACCGTTCTTCCGACATAGGTACTAGTTAAAAGCCCAGACACGTGTTTCGCCGATGTTTCTGCTGCTGCGTGATGCAGCAACGAGGGGTTCGGCTCCTCAGTGGGTCCCCCAGCGTTCTCTATGCGGTTGCTGGTATATGGACTCCAGAGAATAATCAAGGAAATAATTTCTGAAATTATTAAGTGCAGGACATGGAGTCAGATGATTCGGACATGACTTTTTAGGGTCAGACCCAAAATTTCAATGAACATTTGGGTCGAAGACAATCAACCACTGTGGAATAACCACGTTATGCCCTTTCTACAAACAAGTAGTACAACAAGTAGTATGAATCGTATGTGGCACATATATTATACCGTTCTTCTGACATAGGTACTAGCTAAACTATGTATATATAAACTATATATATATATATTCGGCAACTACGAGTACAACTCGTCAACTCGCTTACTCTTGTGATGCTTCTGTTTTTACTGCGAGACACAACTTGTAAAGCCGTCGATGCAACAGCTGCATAACCAGAATACATATATTTTAACTCCGGCATTAACGTGCCACCACAGCTTCATTAGTGGGCTTTTATCCCCTTTTCAATGCCAAGCCATCCCCTACCTTCAAGCACTCGATTAGTTCGGGCCTAAAACATCTAAATGGACATATTAAGCAGATTTGTATTTCAGTACACATTCAGCCCTAAGGAAATGTTATTCGAACCTCCCCAAATCTTCCTTAGCTCCTGGCAATAAGCACCTCCATCAGTCCTCAGATTGCCCGTTACAATTAGAAAGGACAACCATTTCAATTAGGGTGGACAAAATGTTTTCATTGGCGATCTTCACCATACGTAAAAGGATTTTCAATCACTAATCAGAAGAATATCACCGGGTTTTGGAATAGGCACTGATGATGAATGAGTGTGTAAGCATCCAAATGGCAAAAGCCCATCACTAACATATACTGAATAGTAACAGCCGAGGGAGACTGGATTGATGATTTCCAACTTGTTTCTCGGTATGAGCTAATAACACCCAACTGCAAGATCTGAAGTCATGTGAATTGAACCCATTTTCATTTGGTCACCAAAAAATTATACTACATGTCAATGAGAAGAGCTCAATTGCTAAAGGGAAAAAGTTTATTTCCTCTTGCGTTCGATAAGGCATCACTTTCGTTTGAACTCGAATGCTCCCAATCGCAGCCAATGGGAAGCGAGCGCATAGCCTAAGTGATAGCGTTTGACTCAAGTGCTCGAGGAAAAACCAGACTAGTTTTCAACCCAGGTCTACCTTATCGGTCTGAAGTGGTGATGCGGCGGGCTGGTGTCGACAAATAGGACAAAAATGTCTTCATCGGCCTTCTTTTCGTGATGGCGCGTCACTACTCGCTAGGCTTCTAGATCCGGAGCTGCAATCAAAATCTGATGCTCCAAATTCCAACCTGCGCTCCAGGTGCATTGGTGAACGTAATTGCCACACAAGGTCAACTTTTATCGATCACGACCAACAGACCGTTGGTGCGTAATTCAAAAGGCAGTGTTTGAATTTCAGATGATCGGTGATTAATTAACTCGGTAGCTGGTTGTATTGCGTTTTGCAATCGCAGAACTTTTCAAAATACTTTGCCAGATTCATTTGCCAAAGGCTTCATGAGGACTTTCCTTAGTCTTCGTAGTATAATGAGGTCCGGTTTTTACTAATCTTCAACAACCAACGATGACGTTCTTTTAAATTTTTACAACAGAATTGATATTGTTATGTTTCGTAGGTTAAATTAACGTTTTCTTTACTTTTTAAAAAACTAAGCCATCCTATTCAGCCAATATGTCTACGTATTCAGCCGTTCAGTTAATATACACACTGTAAAAGCAGGTCCATACCCTTTGATTGCTTACACATAACGGGGTTAGTGGGTTAACCATCGGATAGCACAAAAAGTCAGTTGAGGAGAAGGATAACGTACAAGCTTGCCAAGACTTGAATACCTGCCGATGGAATGCATGAGCTGAAGGAATAAGTGTGTACGAAAACGCATAGCATTTTGTATGAACTTATTGACAAAATTTTGCAAGAATTCTGATAGCCCTTTGCTATAGTTTATTTATACGCAACTTTTTATCGTTATTCGATTTGTTCAGCACCTCTTAAACTCACACTTAATTATGTAATTTTAAGTTCATGTTTGCTAACCATTACATGGTATCACAAACTGAAGTGTTACCTCTTGCGTTTGTTCTAACTGGACGGCATCTCAAGTGAAGTCCGTTAAGGTGTTGCTGTATTGCTTGGCTTATTACAAATTGCGTTTAGTGTTGAATCGCATCATCGATCGTCGTGACTCGCAACAGAGTACGTGGGCGTGTCCTGGTGGCAGATTGAATGCCTCATAGTTCAACCCTAGTAACAACTGTATATCGCCATGGTAGTGAGGGGATATCGATTTTTCGCTTTATATGCATAGCGGTTGTATCCGGTGGATGTATATCGAGAGGATATCGGATTTTTGAGACACTCAGAAAACCGCAACAGCGGGAGGTACACCATTACGCACGATTTTTTACTTAACTTAATACCAGTGCCCACCTCTAATCAATTAAATGTTGTGCCTTTTCCCCTCCAGTACGTTTTAACCCACTTGCAATTGCAAAATTTGAACGACTCAATGATTAGTATTGGACCGAAGAACACGGTACTCCACTTCCCCATGGAGGGGGTGACTGAACGCACGCAGGTGTGCTGCAAACATTTAATATGAAAACGTGTTTTGTGAAAAAACTAAAAAAGTATATACGTGCAAGTGGAGCTTTACTGGTTAACCAGTACAAAACAAAACATCGGATAGACCTTGCTAAATAATCAATTCCAGTGTATCACGCATTCACAAGCTCACTCTACGCAAGCCTGCTGATACATAGTTAAAATTGATTTCAGGACCGCTCATAATATGGAACCCAACGAAACAAACCAACGTCTTACATCGCCTTGCTGATTAATTTAAGGCCCAAGCTTCTCAGCTGTGAAATCTATGTAACAGACTAGATAGTCGGTCTGACTGCCAAAATTTTCTCACATCTGAGGACGCATATGCGTCAGTCATTCCCCCCACGCCCCAACCAATTCGCTATTTTGGAGCCCACGCAGGTGAGCAGTCCGCCGAGCACGCTAACTAAGCGCAGAGCACAGACATGAATTGCAATATGAAGCAGGTGTGGTGGCAGTAGAAGCCGGTTTTAAGGGATGAGTCAGGCCTGACTGGAGGCAGGTGAAAGAGTTCAGTCTTTTGTGAGCACCTAACAAGTCCGCCTGAGATGCGAATGCAAAGCCCTGGCTTGTGCATACATTATTATAGTACATACTTGTTGAGAGCCTGGGCATTTGATCGGGTTATCGTAATTAGTGCACCTACGCAGGAGGTCGTTTTGGTAAACGCTTATACAATTAAAAGAGGGGTTTGGCAGATATGAATAATAATTCATTTTACCCAATTGTTATAAACTCGGCAGCCTCGGAGAGGTTTGAACCGACGACTGCAAAAAGTAAGAATGCAATTCATTGAGATAGGAGGCCTCACCGGGTTCAAACTTGCTCTGTTTTGCTCCTCTTTATAAGCTGACAAACCTGCTGCAACCTTTGAGAAATTACATAAAGGCAATTCGGTTAACAGAAATTTGAGATAGTTTGAGTCGACAAGGCGGCTGGTTTGCTTATCTGAAATCAAAATTGAAACCTGATCAGAGTTTCTGGAACCTAGATGTTTTGGAATACTTCGAGCAAGGCCCATTCCTGTATAGTTTGTCTTGCTGATGTAGTGCATGCTTGGCAGCAGACTAACGCGTCAGTTTGACCCTCTTAGTGCTGGTTTTGGGTCACTGATTATCTGCTGATCCAATGGGGCAATTCCACCAGCCATTTTAGACATATTGTCTGTGGAGTGAATGCGCGACTTTACCAATCGAAGTTACTAATTTGACCCAATCGCAAAACACTACGCTGTCTCGCTGGGATTCAAACTTACGATAGCAATGGGCAGGCTTCAGTACAGCCAACTCTCTTACCACTTAAGTAAGCTACCAGGTTCCAACGGAGGCGTGAGTATAATCACACTTGGCCATCGAGGCCACCGAGTTTGTCCCAAATCAATCCAATGAATTATTCAAATGTGCCTGAACCTCCATATTACTTAAGTGCGTTTGGTGGATTCTAGATGGATTGCTCGAGAAATCCTGCTTTGGCATTCAGCTAAGTGTAGCAGAATTGGTAGTGGATTCCATTCGTTAGAGAAAACTGAGCGGGTAACTTAGCCAAAGTGTGATTTAACTCCCAGCCCTCGGTTGGGCCTCGCGGCTCAGGTGGTTAGGGCGTGAGCTGTATGAAAGCCTTCCCCTGGCTATCGTGGTTTTGAATTTCACCGATTCCGCCGATTTTTTAACAATTGAGTCAACTAAATTAGTGAAACCAGCCAAAACTCTCTATTAATCGGCGCTAATTCAAGCTACTCTTCCCGACCAACCCTTTAAGTGCCTAGCAGCTTTGCTTTGACCAACTTTAATTGTCGGACTGTTCCACCGCATGACATGCCACAGCCATTGTCGGCAGTTCAATAGCACTCTCGGTGAGGTCCATGCTTCGACTTACCGGCTATAGGTGTACATATATATGGTAGAGCGTTCGACTCAAATACCAAAGGTCGCGGGTTCGAATCCCAGGTGTTCCACACTTGGGATTGGGTATGACTGGCTGATGACGGCTAATAAGCAGGAAATGGCCATTCTGGTTGCCCTTGTCTTTGTCGGTTCCACATTATCAATATATGCTACACGTCGCTATGCGACTGCCTGTGAGTACTCTAGTCTGAGTTCCAGGGCACAACGGAACATAAATGTTCCTCAAGCAGATCGGTGAGCCACACACTATCATATATATATATGCCATTTAACTAATCTACGCTTCAGGAGACTTTGTCTTTGTGTGCTCTACATGAAGGCAACTCTTCAAGCTCAGCCTCCTAAATTCTGCTCTGGGACAACTACCTTCTAAAATAAGCGAAGAAGAAATCCGACTAAGCAGATTAACTGATGTATTACATACGATCTAGGACTGCTCTTCAACATTTCATTCAAATGTGTGGCCGATGAAATTTATCAGAGACTCAAAAAGCCAATATTTGCGGTTCTTTCACGTCTAAGTACATCGTTAGTGTTCTCTAGATCCCCTCTTCGCATTTTGAAACGTCTACCCGCATGCGGTTGGGCCTGAGCTCCAGTTTGATGGAAATTATGTGGATAAAGATATTAAAAATGGTCACTGTCACTTGCATATTGATAGACCTTCGAGAGAGGCGTTGTCTTTGAAAATCACAGTTTAACTTTTCCGGTAAAAACTTCTTCCATGCACTGCGGCCTGGATAGGAATAAAAAATTACAATAAAGCAATTGGTATGAATGTGGTATTGTTATAGGCACATTTTGAGTCTCAGTTTTTTTTTGAATTCCAGTCTCCTTTACGCATCAGATACTGTTCATATTCCAAGGTACGCGAAGAGATGTGTTTAAAGCGATAGCGCATGAGGCCCAAAAACTTAGAATAAATTTACTCACCGTGCAGGGATAAAAACACCATCCAAAATTTGATCAGCAACTTGCTTGGCCGTTGTGAGATTTCGCTGCACTCTGATATCGACCAGAGTGACATATGAAACCCCGGCAGTTGGAGGGCACTTGAAGAGGCCGTCTTAAAATGAGTATATCCTTCTTAAGCTAAGCCGGAACGCTGACAGAAAAAAAAATAATGGGAGGAATAAGGTAAGAATTTAAAAATCTCCAAAGTTAGGGCTGAGGGTTAAGTAGGAACTTAACTACTAAATAGAGTAAACAGCTTCAAGAATTTTACCGAAATCGCTTTCGGCATGACTGAAGGACTGGGTAAAACTTAGGTACCGGAAAGTTGATACTTCATGGGAAATAAGTTCAGTGAATTCAGAAATGGAAGGTGGTCGCTGTCGAAACACACGACAGTCCGACCGTCGTTCCAGACGACGTTCACCATTTGTCACGGAGAAGGGTGGGCGCTGGGACGGTGACCTGTGCGTGAATTCTTGATACTGATAGCAGACCTTCCGAGCATCTAACGCACCTCCTCCTCCCCCCGCCCACCTGGGCCCGGTGTCAATATACAGTAAAGGTTGAAGGGGACGCAGGTAGAGGGCTCGACGTAAGTCTGCATCTAGGCCTGCCGCAACGACCGCCACTCCCGCGTGTGGGTTCGCATCCCCAATAAGGTCTATTGTGTTCTAATCTAGTCCCCATGCTGGTCCAGTGCACTGATCGTGTCGCTCGTTTTAGAGTACCTGCTGAAATGACTTACGAGTAGTAAATAGAAGAGCGGTTTTCAACGATCATAGACAGATGTGATTCAAGCCATCCTTCATACACTGGAGATTAGTTCGTGGTGGCCAACAATCATATCGTCAGCATACCTGACATATAGGCAGCCATTAGGCGTACTTAAATCATCAGTATTAAACGAAAAGCCGTGGAGGGATAAAGTGGAACCTTGAGGCACTCCACGTTTTTTAAGAAAGAAGATACGATTTCCAATTCCTAGACTGGAAAATCTAAGCACGGATGGAGAATCAAGCTGAGGACCATCCGTAAGCACCACATTCAGATGTCGAGCTCTCTTAGAGCAGAGTGAACCAGAAGGTCACCAGTTTTCTAGGTAATATGCCTGGATTTATGTGTAAATTATACAGTTTCTGCGAAAATTGCATACTAGTAACTAGGACTAGTTCAACGATCTTCAGTGATATGGATGAAGATGCAACCAACTGGAAATATTTAGGACTAAAAGTATCAGACTTTTCAGAGGGTAAATGACTCTGGCAGTGCGCTAAACACGTTAATGAGTTAAAATGAGTGCTATATGAAGAAAACAGTACTTGAGGTAAAATAGCAAATTACTGAACCATGGACACAGCACAGAAGACATTTGCGGATAGCAGAATGACATTTGAGAGATGATTGGACTCATACGAAGTAACGATAAATTTTGATTAGGTAACCTGAAGTTTTTGCTCAAGTTGTACCAGTGGGTTTAATTTATCAGTGATACACTAAAGACTCCTCCAACTGTCGGCAACAGAAAGAGAAAAGAAAGAAGAGGAAAAGGCTGACATACAAACAAATCGTTTCATCTGACTATCTCCTAGCCAGTGCAGTCTCGTTGGAAATATAAATAATAAAAATTTCATCTAAAACTTCTCTAAGGTACTTGCAGAACTCTGAAATAAACTAACGTTTTGGGAAGGAAATGTCACGAAGCACGATTTTCCTCTGAGGTTTGGTTAACAATACAAATTGGCAATAAGAGTAAACTTTTGAAAGTTCTTAGTAAACTGAGTGGTCAGAACAAGAATAGTATTCTATTTTATCGTGAAAAAGGTTAGGCTGTTTAGTTAACATGTGATCAAGGGAGGCGTTGATAAAAGTATTGAGTGAAACAAGATCTTCGAAGCCCAGAAATATAATAGGGTGTAGGTTAACATGATTTAAATTACCACGTAAGAGAACAAGATGTTGACAGGACAGTCAAGCAATTTTTGTAGCGAAAGTCGAAAAAGCAAGTTCAAGCATCTTTACAGGTTGATGGGGAACATAATTTCTATTAAATATAGTGCTTTAAAAATTAGTAACGGGCTTGAATATAACAGTATAACGTCTCTCGGGTACTCAGTGTACGAAACTAGAGGCATACAGTTTCTGTAGCAGTTCTGATTCACAAAATAGTCACTGTCATTTCCAAAGCAGCAGCAGCGGCATGACGAGAGAGTAAGTTGTTGCAAACCGATATGACTGCTCAGTCCTGTTTCTTGAAGACAGATCAGTGCAGTTTTACTGTTTTTTTTCCTGAACGAAATAGACCTATATGTTGGGTTTTTTTAATGAAGAAAAATTATCCCAAAGGAAGCCTCATTTTAACAACCCACATGCAGGAAATTTGGATCAAAAAGCCAAAATGAGACCACGTCTGGCAAGGTAATTAAAACATGTACTCTTACGATTACATGCACATTTTTTAACAACGATTACACCTGAGATCCGTTCTATCCATGTGGTGATGGTCAAATATGAAAAAAGCTAACCTCTGTATATAAAATTTGGTGAAAGATTAGATCAAGATGGCAGGGGTTGAGAGTTAATTAACCTACAAATGCGGTAGTGCACAGAATGCCCAATGGTCATTGGCTGCATTTATCCTATTTAAAATTACGCTTTCATTCTCTACCAGCGATACGACCCAAAATATAACAAACGATACACTCCGCAGGCCATCAACGAGGGAAAGTGAGCTATCCAAATTTCACCATACAGTGCTTGCGCTATCTCAAGAACATTAAACCGAAATTATAAAATTTCTTTTGATTAGGAAATATTACTTAAGTAGAGTTGTAAGATTCTTGATAATCCCCAGATATTGCACTGACGACAGGACGAGCTTCTTTCCGGCCGCCTGCAAAGGCTACACTATTAAAAATACCTCCTTAAGTAGCAAGAGTTTTTCACGTTGATCTTCTATTCCCTTATAAATTCAAATATATTTTATAGAAAACATGCATTGGAATATTATGTCTTTTATTCACTGAGTAGTAAGTTACGCCTTCCTCCAATTTTATGCTTGAAGAACAAGTACCTTTCGATTTTACCCAAATGTTAACAATCCCCGAACAACTGTAAACCAGAACAGCCGTAAAATGTACATTCGGGGTTTCCGTGTAAGGAAAAACATATATTTTCACACGCTACTACAAGGACATCATATACGGCCCCCAAACGTTTTCAGTAATTGTAGGTCAAGTTGACTACTTTACACGTAGCATTAATAACTGAAGAGATAAAATGTTTTGTGGAGTTAAATTTTACGGTTCCATAAAAAGAAATCTGGTAGAACCAAAAACTACTCTTTATTTTAGTTTAAAAAGTAAAGAAGACGTAACTTACTACCAAGTATGTATATGGACTAATATTTAACTTATGCTTTCTATTAAATATATTTGAATTTATAAGGGAATCGAAAATAAATGCGAAAAACTCACGGTATTTAAGTTGGTTTTTAATGTTTTTGCAGACGGTCGGAAATAAGCTTGTGCAAAAGCCGACATCTGTCGTGATTGAAATATTGCAGCATAATGATACACGATAATGCACATTCTAACCCTATTTAAGTAATATTTTCTAATCAAATCATATTTTTCAAGTTTGGTTAAAATTTCATCAACTGTATTTCTTTCAAGTTTGTGCTTAAAACTGTCAGAAATGTGCTCATGCAGCATACCGAGGATGGAGAAATATCACTCTGAGTGTAAAAATATATTTTCAAGAAGAATTTTAAAATTAACAGTTGACATACGGGTGACCGTGGGAGGTAATGCCAATTTACATCATACGTCAATTATATACAAACATTTCATGCCATGGTTTCAGTCTAGTTTAGAAATATAAAGCATGAGCTGTAAGCATTTTTTCAGTCGCTTTTTCGATGCTTACGTTAGAACTTCAGCGCACTTGGAGTGAATCGTCGATCCAGGCCAGGTGAGTTCAGGGACGAAGTCGGAACTGGTGGAGGTTTGTTGTTAAGAAGCGATTCTACTTGCTGATATTTCGGACTCACAAACCCATCATCAGAGACAGTAGATCATAAATGCATTGGATCCATACGTGGTGCAGTCTTTATAGGACGCATCTCTTACGCAAATACTTAGCTGCATAAGTAATCAGCTCTTACATTTATCGAGGATATTTGTATTGCTACGGTGTTTACCTGGTCATCCTCATTCGGTCGTTAATGGGCGCGTTTTCATCCCAGCGTGATATGTACTAGACAAGAATCGTTCGGAGTCATTTTCCGGGTGTGGAAAAGGCAATTATTCAGAGAAACACTTATGATCAGTGCGAAGAGACGACCTAACCTCAAAGACGCGGTTCACTCGCCGGGACCCGGTCACAGCTTTTTCTTCACAAGGCCGACTTGTTCACCAAAGTTGAAAACTACGAGGACGATGAGCTGCTTATCTTCCTCAAGGCCGCAGTTTATTAACAGGTGCAATTATCTCCCCTTCGAGTTAGTGCTCCTTTTGTGTGAAAAGATTAATTATGAAAGCCGGATGCGCGCAATACTGAGGAGTGAAACCACCGACCCACCGTCGTGACTAGGAACACCAATGATGAAACCGTGCCAATTAACGAGTCGGTTGCAAACGACCAGGCAGCCATGGGGCCAAGAAAATGTGCGATTAATGCAGAAACTGGTTATTTTGGTATGTGGGTGATGTACCAACTACGTTCTATCAATACTGTATCCCGCGTATCCGGTCTGTTGTGGTTTCTGATGATGGGTTTGAAAACGACTCTGAAAAGTCGAAAGCATAATATTGTTACGACTGATTCTCGTAGCTTAATAACGCTTTCCATAGAATGGATGGACTAATTCTACCTCTTAATCTTGCGTTGAAAGAAATGTTTTTCTTTTTAAAATGCAATTCAGAAAGCCGAGGTACCTCAGCCAGGCTAAAAACTTAAGTTCGATATTCTTTGCGAAGTTTGCCTGAATACATGAATAGCACTATCCATGCAGGTTCACTGGTCCGTTTACAAAACATGCCGATAATGCCCGGAGAACATAAATGAGTCACGAGTGTCACTGTGTTCCATTAGAACCCATACGACAAATCACGAATGACTTGATGGAATATTTCTATCAAGAACCTTTAAGGCGGTAAAAAGCTTGTTGATTAAGCCAGATGTTTTAAAGTCATGTCAATTGTAGAATTATTTGAACACAAATGTGTCACACTGTCGTGGACTTAACATCAAACATTAAAACCTAACTACTGCTTACAACTCTTGGTCAAAACTTCTTGCAAAATAAGTGGCTGTCAGAAAACAATGTACAGCATTAAAGAAACGGATCTTCATAAATGGTGAAGAAACTGCGCAAGATCTCCAAAAGGCCCCGGTTATCAGTTAGCTTGTGATTGTTCCATTTTTATCCGCAAAGTAACCTAAACCGGATAAGATTGTCTAGATGATGGGAGATCAAAGGTTTTTGGTCTATACTGTCGAATCTTACATCCCTATTAGGTACAGCCAATTTTATGGGAAGATGTTTTGTTGCACCAGACCTCAGAAACAGCAGGCCTAAGTAACGCGATACCATAGGTCTAACGGAGAAAACGTGTTTACAAATTTTTGGTCATAATGATATTATGTTCGGTATAGCCAAGCGAGAGGGGTTTACTCGCTAGGCGATCGCAGTTTCGAGGATTCGCAACTATTAACAAACGAAGGATGAGGTTCTAGTAAAGGACGGAAGGACTGTGGGTTTCTAACTTTTAACTAATGTATCCCATTTTCAGAGTTGAAAATGAGAGTAAGACTATAATAATTTATCCCATTCAGGCCATAGTAAAAGAAAGACAAGTCCATAGTTACTCAAATCACGATTGGAGAAAAAAAGATAAGCAGACTGTACACAGGCCTGGCAGGCAGAATTCGGAAACAAGAGGCTACGATGCAGTAAGAGTACTCAGCTTTTCGATCAAAGCCTCCACTTCAGCGCGGCGTCTCAACTTGGACATCTGGTCGGCATTCAGCTGTTCACCCTTCTTCTGTCTTTCCTCCAACTCGATAATCTGTCGCAGGCGTTTATTCTCTGCCCGAAGAAGACGCTTAAGCTCCTCCGGATCATTTTCTGAAGACTGGTTATGGGCGTTTTCTTCAGCTTTGGGAATGAGGGCTGTGGGTTTGTCCGCTTTTACAGCTAAACAAAGAGAAAAATTAGGGTCAACCAATGACGTGCATATAGTAATCCGCATAGATATGCAAGGGCTAAAACTGACCTACTTTTGAAACTTCAGTAGACACCTCTTCTGTGAAAATTGATGTATGGATAGAGTTCGTCGGCTTATTGTAATCGCGCCACAGGGTAGAGATAATTCCGTTTGACCGTTTCGTTCGAGTTGTGGGTTCCCATATGGATTGGGCTAAGGTTGAGTAGTAACGAAACCAACCGATACTGCCCTGGCTCGCTTGTATGCTCTGCCAAAAATCCATAAAACAAATGTTCCACTGAGGCCAAGTATTGCCCTAAATAGCAGCCCAACCTATAATCTGGCTAAACGGATGTACTCGAAAGTGAAATTTCTCCTAGACAATTCAACTACCTCAGTCCGTTCAGCCTCCCAATTCCTGGCAGACCTCCAAGGTCGGAGAATTCAATCGGACGAACTGATGGTCTCCTTTGACGTGACGACATTATTCACATCCATCGTGCCGAGTTTGGCACAAGAAGTCTTGCGCAGGAGACCTGGAGTCATACGACGAAACCCAGAGTTCGCTCCAAACTGAGCACCTCGTGATTTTATTCAAATTTTGTCAAGATACCTACTTAAATTTTGCCGGAGAAACCTATGAGCAGATCAAGGAATTTCCCATGAGCTCCCCGATCTCCGGTTTAGTGAAGGAATTGGTTCTCCAAGAACTGGGAGAGGTTGCCTTCACCTAAAAACCGCCAAGCTTTTGGCGCAATTACGTGAATGATACGTTTGGTATCGTCAAGAGGAACATGCTGCAGCATTTCCATGATCAAGTTAACGCGATCTTCCCAGATATACAATTCATCAGGAAAGAAAAAGAGCAGCGGCTGCCCTTCCATGATGTGCTCGTCAAGCGAAGTCCCAACGGCGAAATAGAAACGACTGTCTACAGGAAGGCGACGAACACGACGCAGCTTCTTAATTTTCAAAGCAACCGTCCGGGGGCTCACAAACGAAGCTGTGTAAGAACACTGTTCAAACGCATCCAGACTCATTGCAGCAATCCGGCAAAAAAAGCACACGAGGCCCGTTACCTCCGCGACCAGTTTATGCGGAACGGCTATCCGAAGGCGTTCACAAGCCGGTGCCTGCATGTTCGCCCCGGAGGACCCAATCATAAGAAGACCCGATGGTGTGGCATTCGCTGTCATACATCAAGGACGCGTCAGAGGCGACGGACAGCACTGTTGTGGGATTAGGTGTCGGATATGCACACCGGCCAAAGCTACCATGCACAGCAGGATCATGAAAATCAAGGACGTATTAAATCCCAATGAGTGGTCGCATCCCATGCAAAACTGTTTCTGTACCTACAAGGACCGACTGGACGTATGCTTGGATGGCGCATACACGAGCATAAGCTGGCTGTGAGACGGAGTGACTGACTACCGCGAGTGGCTGCCCACATCCAGAAATGGGTCAGGATTTTAACTTCGCAGCCATGAAGATAAGCGCCAACGCCAAAAACAAGAACAGTCGGGAATTTATTGAAGCCTGGGCCTCATATGAGAACTCAGTCAATATATTTACCGATCTGGCGCCGGCATACAGAGCCCTATGCAGCTACCTTCGGACTGGTGTTATTGGTGCTCGACCGGTTCTTGACCCCTATAACGTTTGCTTGTTTTTCGTTGCCACTTTCATCTCTGAAGGACATGAATAAAGCCATGATTCCGGCGAGGGAAAGCCTTCTTCTTTACGAAAAATATACCCAAAAGGCACCTCCGGTCTCCCTTATAGTTGTCGGTAATATCAAATGATTAGTAATTGCTTATCACCGTGTGCAACTCTGAATTATGGATCCACGTTGAAACGGAGCAGTTACTGAATTAATTCGTAATTCTTTAAAACTTTTGCACAGGATAGGCAGCACATCAGCTTGCCGTAAAGAATTAACCTGAACCCTTCAGTGTCTACAGAGAGACCGCAAGAGAACGGTAAGAAAAGAAGACTGTGGAATAGAAGAATGGTGCTACTAAAGACCAACCCTTTCCAAGTACTTCCCAATGAAAACTCATTCAAAGTCGGAGTACGTCGTGACGAACAACTCTGAATCCATGAAAAAGAGGACGTTGACACTACTTGGAATGACACCGAATACGTCGATTAAGCTCTTCCCTGTGTTCATAGTAAACACAAGTCTCGAGCCCAGATCGACTGGTTTGTTCGCTAGCGTAGCACTACAGATACTATCTCTCAGACCATCCAGTCCCGATAGCTAACCCCACATGGAACATTAATTCGTCCCATAGAACTTGTGACAGCAATTGAAGACTATGTGTTGCACAATTTGGTGTTGGATCTATATATGCTGTTCTCTACCACCAAAACTGAGCTGAAGGTGGTGATAGTCAACTACAACGGGCAGACTACCATCAATATCTAATAACTGAATCATGCCTATCGTTGGTAATTAAGACTGTCTTTAATACAACAGTATTGTCCATAAATAATGAAATGCGATTGGCAGTAAACGCCGTTCCTTTTAAAATGTGATGCATGAAGCCACCTCGAGCCCAAACGGAAGCTTTATCTCTACAGGAACATAGAGGAAAGGCCTTAATAAGAAAAAGGATGAAGACGGGTGTGTTTATTGAAGCTAATAATCTCCGTCTATTTTCAATAGCGAGGTGACATCAAGGGGCGAGTACTAGGGTATGATATTCAAACTTCTACAACCAGATTTTCAAAGTACGGTCTGTAAGGACATCATTGCAGTGAATCTAATTTTTAGCTCTAAGCGTATATGTTAACAAAACCTCTGCTTTGCGAATTGTAGGCAAACTCGAATTAGATCAGCGGATCTGCTTCGCGGACTCAGTTGAAGTTTTTAGCCCCTCCGTCGGAAATCAGTATAATGGGTAGCTAAATCAGACGAATATCTGCTGATAATCGTGTGAACTCACGCTAGTGCTTGCCCTCCCCAACCCCCTTCTTTTATATAACCTGCAAGAAGCGAAATTCAATCAGGTGTTACCAGAAATTGCGTCAGCTGTACATGCTTCATTTATAGTTAAATTCTACAGTCAGTCACAGCAGCAAGATAATATTTTAGGTGACCCGAAAAAAGACAATATCAAGGGACTGGGGCAAATTCAGTGTCACTGTGATGAGTGCAGTACCGCTGCTTGAGGCAGAGTGCTACCCCTTTAAACGACACAATGGCGGTCACCTCAAAACCTAACTTCAAACATTTTAACAAGTTAGTATTCGAATTTTTTCTGATGGATATCAACCAAATTCTCAGCCGCGAATCCTTGTGAACGGAGAAACGCCCAGTTGGCTATCGACAGCACTGCCTAAATTCATTATTTGTGAGGACATCCTCTTAGCCGAAGGTACGGCACCAAGAACAATGTGATAAAGGAAAGGACGAGGGTCTCACATTGTGTTTTCTTCAGTGGAATATTAGCACTGTGAAGGTCGGTGTCAGGTTGATCCGCAGGTTTTTTCTGTCCGCCCTTCTTTTTGTGCTTCTTAGCTGATGCCGCAACGGTACGTTGTTTTTCTGCAGCAGCTGCAGCCGCTTCGGCCGCCTTACGCTGGCGGGTTATCTCGGCAGCGGCCTCTTTGGTCAGTCCGGGGATAACGTACTTCTCCCGCTCTTCACGCATTTCAACACCCTTTGAGCGATAGCTGGAAGGTTGCAAGTACGACAGGTCTATAGTACATTGAATGTAAATAACAGAGGTCGGTATCGTAAAAGCCGAGGCTTCTCAACTGACCCCCAGCGGGAGGAACCATACCGATGCACCATTACAAACAGGAACGAAAAATCTTAAGGTTTAAAAATGTCAATGAGCGGCTAAAACAAACAGATGGACCAATTGCAAATGTTAGGAAGCACAAAAAAGTCTAGAATAGTTATAGTTAATTAATTGGTTAAGACTAAAACCAACTCGATAGTGGTTCAAGTAATTATGTCGGTCGGGTGAGCGCCAGAATAACGAGACGACTTAAACCGGATTACAGTACGACAAACGCGAACGTCTGTCTCATCGACTAAGAGAAAAACGGTGAATTTGCATGAATTAGCTTATGGTGAGGCGGACTTGCACATTAATCGAAGCACTCTCTCTCTCTCTTTTTTATCCACCAGGCACCGATGGCAAGGCAATTTCAAGACGGCCAGAGATAAAGCAGAACACAGCAGGCTTACAAAACTAAACGGTCCGTCTACGCGTGCCACATAATATGAACCAGACAGTCGACGGGATAACTCGAGTCTTACATCAGTGACGGCGCTATAATAGGCAGCAGGGAGCCATTTGGCCTGACTCAGTCCTCCGGCCAGTGGCAGTTCGACTTTACCATATGACAGTGTCCATCATGTGTCCCGAGTGGTGGGCGTAGGACAGTGACCTGCACATGAAGCAGTTCATCGTGATAGCGGACTTGCTCAGCATCTTCCACTCTTTCCTCCCTTATTCACCTAGGTCCGGTGTTGAGGGAGCGCTAGGATGATCGGAAACGGGCTCGGGCACCAGGCAGTTACCGCACATGCATAGTACTGATCGCGAGGACCGATTTGGACCTAATCGAACAGCATATAGAATAAATAGAAGGGTGAACTACGAACTGCCATCCAGCCCCACGAAAAGTAAATCTATCGCGAAGTAAAGGTTTTCAGCGAATCGTAAATTGTAAGTTACTGCAAAGCCAAGAAATTGATTACGATGAAGCCGTTCCCTTTGGCTGTGGAACGTATCCAAGTCCCTTTGGGATTATTTCGCTCTCGTTGAAAAGCAGACGAAGCTGAATGTCATGTCATGAGAGCTTAGGCACGCTTGTATGATATAAACCAAGCGTTATCTCTTTTACTCTATGACCTTGCGAATTCAGCCCGATAAAGGGGACCACGGTTAAAAATGCAGGCAAGATGTGCATGTGAAGATAAAAAGACGGGAGTAAACGTTTGCTAATGCAGACAACATTCGCACAACGCCCCAGCCCGCCGTCTTGAGTACCTCCGACTTTCTCATCCTGTGAAAGCATTTCCGTATTTATTTTGTCTAAGGATGGATTCTTGTCAATATCTGTGACCTAGTCGAGGTGCCAATCACGGTTTACTTGCGAAGTTCATGTTCAATAAGTACCGAAAGTACTTCGTGTTAGATAAAAGAACATAAGACGTGTTACTAGCCAGTACTGTGCAATTCGACGTGAGCATGAATTTCGTCTTAGTATTGACGGTTCTCCTGAGTTCATAAACTAATAACCTGATCAAGGCAGGCTGAATGGAGACGGGGATGGATTTAATGGCTGATGGGCTGTTAAGCCACTGTCTAGTGCATGTGACACACGAACGCACAGAAACCCAGTAGTCTAACGGATACTCAGGCTACATACTAATTGATTTCGCCCGCCAGTCCAAACTAACACGGGTGTGCAGCCGCTGCCCTAAGTACATCTATGTGCAGATCCGGATGAAATCTGGATAACTGCTGTGACCGGGCTGGAATAAACAAAACCAAGATGTTGGATATTATGTGGGAAGGTTTACCGTCACCCTTGGCTATATGCATACGAATTAAGCATTATTCTTCTTTAAAGTTAAAGTTTCAGGCATTTTTTTAGACAGCATCTTTACGGGACTGTTACCAAATTTCGGTTGACAGATAAAATTCCCCGTTCTCCTTTATCAGGCTTGCAATATTTGGCCTATGGTCAGTGGGAATTGCTCAGAAGCGTCCATTGCATATCACTCTGTAGAAAATTAGTCGATGCGATTATATATTAGCAAGTTCCTTGTGATGACTGCAGCTAATAATGTCCTTTTAACCTTTTGGTGGGTAATAATAACCTACACAGGGGTTTCGTCTGGGGGAATGTATCCAGCTTTCACTTTAATTTCTTTCCGCCACGTACCATCAGGACGACGAGAAGCAGGTATGACATGCTCGCCTATTTCATGTTGAAAACATAAGTCACTCGGCATATACCTTTATCATTTATTATGACCCCAGGCCGCAATGAAGCCATCTAGCCGAGTGGCGTATAACTTGAGTAGCTTTTAAAATACTGCTTTTAATTTCAGTTTAATTAAACTCATCCTATTGATTTAAGTCATTTTTTGAGGAAATTAGGCTTTCATCCTTGAGCACCCTATTCACATTCAAAAATTTCAAATAGAATAAACATTTACAACAATAAATCATACAAATGTAAATGTAAGGTCATCGATATATGTGGACCAGGCGCAAGTTGCGCTACTGACACAACCTTCATTATATGTACAATATTTTCTCAGAAAATAAGCATCCAGTTTACATTTAAATGTTTCAAAAGTTTCTGGAAGGACCACCTCCTCAGGGAGTCCGTTCCATGATCCGAAGACCCTCTGCGAAAAGGCGTTCCGACGGACATCCCTGTGGACCAACTTCCTCGGTAGTTTAAAGGACTGACCCTGCAGATTTTCCATCCCAGATAATTCGAAGAAGTCCGCAAATTCTTGGGCACACTCGTGGCCTCTGACAATCCGGTAGGTTTGAATGAGATCATCGCGTAGTTGCCTGTAATTGAGAGGAATCAAATCAAGTTCAGACAGTCTAACTTCGTAAGGCAGTTGACTAAGATTCTTGAACATCTTCGTTGCCCTCGCCTGCACTAGTTCCAGTAGCATTTATTTCTTTTTAATCCACAGACGCCAAACCTCGACGGAATACTCCAAGATAGTTGAAAAAATACCACGTAGGTTTTTCGGAATAGTTTCTTATGAATCTGCACAAATCCACGTTTGAGTGCAAATAAGACCTGTGTTACGCGTTAAGCTGCCTTAAGACACTGTGAAGATAGTTTTAGTGAGGAGTTTATTAGAACACCGAGGTTCTTTTGCTCCTCATCAATTGAAAGAAACTGCCAAGCGAGAGGGTATTGGTAGGAATCATCCTCCTCACTGGTCCTTCTGGCACAGAAACTTTAGAATTTATATTTGGTTAGCGCCGGGAAGGTACTGTAAAAACAAAAATTTGTATCGATAAAAATTTATACAAATATGTGCATATAAAATGTTACAAAACGTAAAAATGTAGGCAGAACTTGTCCTGTTAGGGCAATAGTTAGCAACGATTTGAAATTTATTTTGAACAAGAAAATATGCAATGAAAAACTCCTTCCTTGAAAACGGAGGCAGAGTTCAATAGGCCTTCCTTTTTTAATAGAGGGTAGGAGGAAACTTCTGCTAAGGAAAATAGGTTAAGGGGGTTGCGTAGGCTAATACTGCAGAAGCATTTCAGAATGAGATAATTAAACGTCTATATGGTTCGTTCTTGATCACTAAGGTGGATGCAACAAATACTCGCAATAAGGCGTCAGTGTACGTGAGGCCTCAGCGTCTCAGGATCCAGAATCTCAATCTGATTATGGTAAGTATCCAACGAAATGGAAGCATTAATGACTGTGTACATCCAAATGACTTCCATCGTTTAGATGACTTTTGGTATAACGAGACATCATGGTTCCTGGAAGACTCGAGTTAGAAAAAAAAATAGTTTCACGAAGGTCTGTTTAGAATTTAGAATTTATATTTGGTGAGCACTGGCAAGGCACCGTCTAAACAAACATTAGTAACGAATTAAAGTTATGACAATGTGCACAGATAAAATGTAAAAATTCTTCATAATGTAGACAGAACTTGTCCGGCTAGGTCAACAGTTAGCGATGTTTTGAGATTAATGGTGAACTAGAAAGGAAGGAAGTGAAAAAATACTCCTTAACTAACAAATGAAGGCAGAGTTCAGTAGGCCTTCATTTTCGAATGGAAGGTAGGAGAAAAATCTGCTTATGAAAATTAGTCAGGTGGTAGAGTAGGGTAATACTGCAGTAGCATTTCAGAATAAGAAAAGTAAACGTCGATATGATTCCTTCTTGGTCACTTAGGCGTATGAAACAAAATCTCTTGAAAATGCGTCAATGAACTGGAGGCCTCAGCATCTTAGGATCCGGAATTTAAGTCTGATGATGGTTAGTATCATACGAAACGTCCAAATTTTAGACTGTGGACCCCTGAATTTGTACGTCCGAATGACTTCCTCGTTTGGATGACTGGTGATATAAGGAAACATCATGGTTCATGGGGCACTCGAAGTTGCGAAAATTTAGTTTCAATAGGGTCACTTAAATAACTGATGGTCCTTTCTCCGAGTCATGGGGAAAGCTACTGGAAAAAGATGAGAAAAATAAAAGGTTAATAGAATCAGTGTTAAGATAAATGTGCATTTTTCGCTTCAATGCAGATAGACAAGTTAACCACCTTATTTCAATTGGTTAGTTATTTCAAAGAAAGCGATATCTAGAAGCAAAGAAGAGAGAGCGTGTACACGTGGAGGATGCAGGGGGAGGGATAATAAGGGCAAAAATTCTTAGGTTTTAAGGAAGACTAACGGGGGTAATGACAGAAAGTTTGGGATATTTAAACTATTATTTAGTTGGAAAAGGAGACAAAAGTCTGCTTCCAGTCTCCTGACTCCAAGAAATTTAAGCTTCGTCAGCTGGCATCTGGTTGAGAAGAAGCAGTTAAAAGAGTAGGAAACAGGAGTTTTTCTGTGAAATTTCTTCGGATATTTTCATTTTTTGACAGACTAGATTCGTTCATTCAACCGAATAAAGGACAGCAAAATTCAAGAATGGGAAGTACAAACATACGATAAAGTCTTAATTTAATTTCTGGAAGGAAAAAATTATAAGAAATAAAACTGAAAATCTGAGCAGCTTTGGCCGCAATTCTATCGGCATTAGGCAAAATATCTTATTTATTGGTGTAACTTACACCCTAGCCCTTGATTTAGTTACATTAAATCACAGGACAACCTTCAAAAATAATAGGTTGTGGCAGCCTTACAGGCCCAAAGCTTATGTAGCGACACTAAGAATGTGAGAACTCCATTAACCATGTGGAGCTCCACGCCGAAAGAGCATCTTAATCCAAATGAATTTGTTCTAGGGATCGTTCGGTCGTAAGTTTAGAGATGGAATACACGGATTTGAGGTCATCAGCATAAATAAAAGGTTGACAATGTTTACTTATCGATTAAATATCATTTATATACAGTAAAAACAACAAAGGACCTAATATTTTACCTTGAAGGACACCACTTACAATCGGGGTAGCACTTGAGCATGAGGACTACACTAAAACGTTTTGTTTTCAATCATTTAGTTATGATTTAATAAAGTCAGTTAGGGGACTACAAAAATCTTTAGCTTCTAATTTAGTTAGAAGTCGTCAATGAGGAACTTTATCGAATGCCTTACTAAGATCAAAAAAGATGATTACTACAGATAGATGAGCATTGAGAAGAGAGGTTAGTAGATTAAGATAAGACATGTGGCAGGTTTCACAAGAGCGTTCCGGTAAAAAACCGTGTTGAGAAAAATTGATCCTTTGATTACTTATGCAAAAATCCGTAAGTTGTTTCGCATTAATTTTTTCAGAGTTAAGCAAGAGAGGGCGTTTCATGAACACCGCGATAGTTATGAATGTCAGATCGGGAACCAGATTTAAAAACTGCTATTAAAATAGAAGTCTTCCAATAATCGGGGAAGAAACCATTTTCAAGAAATACTGAGAATAATTTGCTTAGTAAAGGTGGAAAATCCCTAAACTAAGTGATTTTGAAATGTTATCAGTTCCAACTGAATGTGTATTTTTAGGTAATCTATTACTTTTCGAGTATTATAAGCGATAAATCAATGGGTTAGATGTGAATTGGAATTTAAAAGCACAGGAATTGAGGCTAGTTTAAGTGGTAAAGTGGTTGGCAAACAACGAATTTAACTATTCTGCTTTGCCCAAATCCTCTGTAAGGAATTTTTTTTACAGTTGACTAAGGGCGGAGTTACATTCCGACATCTAGCTGATGATCGAACATGGAAGATTTGAGCAACAGATTTGGATGAATTGGCATTACTAAGTGCCCGAAACTTCCTACGCTTATCTCGCGCACGCCTTTTTTCGATGCTTATTCAAATATTTGTGCAATCCTGAAGTGAACTGACAAATAGCTTTTAGATGAATCTTTAAGTTACTTTCGTAATTTTCTTAGTTTGTTTTGGAGAAAATCTGCAACATTATAAGAAGCTGTATTTGAATTAAAAATCTTTAACGGGATAAAAGCCTGGATATTTTCTGTGAGGCTCTGCAATAGCTCACCGAAAACGTTTGGATCGTTGATTGAAAATATGCTATGCCAATCTAGAGTGCTCACGAAATTATTTATTAATTCATGGTTTGTGTTAGCAAAGTCGAGAATATTGCATTTAACCTCAGGCTTCGTAAAAAAGTGGACTGGAAAACAACAGTGCATTATTTTTTTATCACTTGTGAATAGGTTACGATGAAAATTCATAAAGAGAGGGTGGACATCATTTGTAAAAATTAAGTCTAAACTGTTGTCATTTCTAGTAACTGATCTTACCATTTGGGACATGGTTTTAAAGTTAATAGTATTTAATTTCTGATTTTTTGGCGGAGAGATATTTGTCTGCCAGTCAATGTCTGGCAGATTAAAATCACCTAAGAATATTTTGACATCAAATTAAGTCCCTGAAACTTTTTCAACTAGTTCCCATAGCTCTTTTTCATTGCCAGAATGACACGGAGGATTATAGACACAGTCAATTACCGCTTTTTATTGTGTGGGAGGATGACTGAAGCAAAGCATACATTTCCAGAAAAGGACGAAAGGCTCAGCTGAAAAGGGAAATGTACAAAAGATGACTTAATATAAAGGAGACAACCACCGCCACGATTTTTAGCGCAGTCTTGTCAGTACAAATTGAAATTATATATAGCAAGCGTCTAGTCAGAAATAAGAGAGTGAGCCCAGGATTCAGTGATGCACAGCACATCTGGATCAAGCTTCAAGGCTCCTCTTCTAAGCTCAGCCATCTTATTTACAACTGATCTCGCATTGAGTGAAACTAAGCTGAGCGTATTCCTGAGCTGCAAGTTACGCTTATCAGTATTTATAAAAAAGGAACATTTGGTGGTGGAGAAGAAAACTGGAGAGACGAAACGAAAGGTTGAAATTGAAATTGCTCTGGTCTACAATTTGTCAAAATTTTACTGTTAAATGAACTGAGCTTATTGTACAACTGCATATTTGGATGAAAACCATGGAAGGGAAGGTTATATTGTGGCGTGGGAAAGATATGGGGTGGCACAGAAAGAGATTTTGAGGGAAATTAGCACAAATTGGCGGAAAAAGTGCATTTGAAAAAAGAATGAATGATTTTGAAAGACTGGTAACATAATCAGAAGGGTTAATTATTTGGTGATATCAGACACTTTTTGGGTTGGGAAAGATTCTAACGTTATCGTTTGTATCTGTTTTCGATGCTGAGGTATTAGTAGGGTTCCCATCGGTAATGACGTTACTGATTTTAATGTCTAGCTTAGCCAATGATTCAGATTAACTGGAGTTTTCTTAGGTTAAGTAGATTTGGCAGCTATAGCAGGCGTTGTTTGCTTTGGAGGAGAAAGAAGTGGCATAAACATGATTTAACTCGAATAAGGAACAAGGTTAACGGGTGAAGATTCAACTGGAATCGAAATTCCCTATGATCCTTTCTCCGAGTCAAGGAGAAAGTTGCTCGTTAATGATAAGTAAAATTTAAGGTTAACAGAATCAATGTTAATATATATGTGCAGTCTTGGTGTGAATGCAGATATGCTAGTTAATTACCCGATTTCAACTGGCAAGTTATTCCAAAGAAAGCTCTATCAAGAAGCAAAGAATAGAGAGCATTTGCATGTGGAGGCTGCAGGAGGGGGTAGAATTAGTGCTGAATTTATTAGGTTATAAGGAAGAAGAAAGAGGGTTATATCAGAAAGCTTGGGGAGATTAAAGCTATTATTTAGTCGAAAAAAGAGACAAAAGCCTGCTTCCTGTATCCTGACCCCGAGAAATTTTAGCTTCGTTAGCTAGCGTCTGATTGATTAGGAAGTATTTTTAAGGGTCGGATACAGGAGATTTTTGTGAAATTTCTTCTGACGTTGCCAATTTTTGAACGTCTAGATTCGTTAATAAAACTGAAGGAAGGACAGCAAAATTCAAGAATGGGAAGCACAATCAAACTATAGTCTTAATTTAATTTCAGGAAGGTAGAAATTATCAGAAATAAAGCCGTAAATCTAAGCAGCTTTTTTCGTAATCCTCCCGGTGTGAGGTGAAAGATCTAATTTATTGGTGTTGAAGGAAGATTGTCATAGGGCAACCTTTAAAAATAACACGTTTTGGCAGCCTTATAGTCCCAAAACACATGTAGCGACACTAAGAATATTAATTTATCTATTTATTGCCAGTTTACAGGTAAGATCAAAAGGGATATACAGAAGAGGGTCGAGCTGACAGTGGAAAAACTTCTGATTGTTCTATAAAGGGTGGAGCTCCTCGCCGAAAGAGGGTCTATGTCCGAATGGAGTTGATCAAGGCTTCGAATGAATTTGTTCTAATAACACACATTTCCCAAGTTAAAATTTCAGAGCCAACGAGCACACAATCTGATAAAATGGTTGAGATTCTCTTAATGTGCGTGCCTATCGGCATCAGGTCAGATGGTCCACCAAAATTTTAGCTTGTCTGCAAGCATTATGGCGCTACAACACAGGTCGTTGACACAATCGTTGATGTAGACTTAGAAGATTAACGTTCCTATGACGGAGCCTTGGGGAACATTACAAAGAACTGGCATAGGTGTTGACTTCAAAGTATCGATGCACACAGTTTACAATCTTCCTGTAAGAAAACCTGCGATCCATGTCAGCAGCATTCCTCTTATACCAATTTCAGATAATTTATAGATTAGAGGTTTGTGTGGGACACTGTCAAACGCCTTCTTGAAATCTGTGTAGATGTTGTCAACCCTATCATCTTCGACTAATGCGCTGGTTCACTGCTCTGTCGAGAGCAATTAACCGGAAAGTCAACAGTGAGTCTGTATAAAGCCATGCTGGATCTCTGTTAGCAATCGGGTTCCCTCTAGGAACTTCGTGGTCGCCTTCTTAATTATAGATTCTGTTATTTCACAGCAAATGGAGGTAAGGCTGACAGGTTGATAATTTTTGGCATTAGATCAAGCCCCAATCTTGTACATGGGGTATTTATTTGCTACCTTCCATTCAGATGGCAATCCTCCTGATTCAAATGATGAATGGCATATATGTGCTAGTGGTTTGGAGAGATCACCCGTCAATTCTTTCAAGAACTTTGCCAATATAACGTCCGGACCAAATGACTTTGCTTCTTTGAGATTTATCATTTCTCGTTCACGAGAGGTTCTGGGAAGAGTATATAAACACGCACTGGACCGGTGTTTACAACAGCACTGTTGACATCGTCAAGCTGAAGCTCAGTTTCTCTAGTGAAAACCGAGGCAAATAACCAACCCAAGTGCTCGGCTTTCTAGCCATTTTCAATGACTTCTACACAATTCCACGATTGGGTCCTTGATTTTTATTCCTCTATTGAAGTAATGGAATAAACTTTGAGGCTTATTTTAAGCCTGTTGGATAATTCGTGATTTATATTTCTTCCGTGCCTGGTGGATCAATCTTCGGCAGCATTTCGTTCACGATGAAATTCCTCGAGATTTTCTGCTGATCATGTAGTCCCTGGATATCTTCATTTTTATTTTTCTTCTTTAACTGCCTCTTAAGTTCTCTTGTTAACCAGGCAGACGAATATTTTTTTTATAAATTTACTGGAAAATAGCGCTCAATTAGCTCGAGTGCAATCGTCTTAAACGATCGTTGGTCATCCTCCAGATTCCATTTGAGCAAACAATCCCATTTCACGAACATCAGCTCTTTCTTCATCACGTTAAAATCAGCCTTAGATATATTTCGCTTGCCTTTCGTTCTCTTCTGGCGTTGAGCATAAAGGGAAGTCTCCCACAGCAGCATAGTATGGTTACACTTACCGAGAGGTGCAATAGAATCTCCTTCATCAATGTTAGCGAAATCCTTCATAAATATTAGGACCAAGCAATTGGTTTTCTGGTTTACTCATAATCTCGTTGGTAAGTTAACTTTCTTTGCCAGAGTTCGGTTGAGAGAGAGATCCATTAGATTACGACTGAAGGAAGTTGACACACTGTCAACTGTCAGATTGACCCAGTCTACTGTAGGAGCATTGAAATTTCCAGCAATAAGCTTTTCCTGGTGACTTGCTACTTTCTTGAACAAATGAATGTGTGACTCATCAGCTGCAATAGGAATGTTCGGTGGTCTGTAGATTTTCAAGAATTTTGGGGTTTGTGAACAATTCTTTTTTATCTTTTTCCAGTGAAATTAATATTCAAGGATGAAGGCATGTGCTCGTTCGTTTATCGAGATTCCTGTTCTTACGTATATGGATACTCCACCTCCCTGTCCATTTTATGGTCTCTTCGAAAGAGCTGATATCCATCAATCAAAATCTAGCAATCCACGATTTTCGCTTTGAGCCACGTTCCCATAATGGCAATGACATCGGGATTTGATATAAGACTAGTGCTTGAGTTATTCTATTTTCGAAAGGAGACTCTGAGCATTGTTATTTTAGTTTAACTCAATGCAAGATCAGTTGAAAATAAAAGTACAGAGCTTAGAACAGTAGCCCATGAGCTTGCTCCAGATGTGCTGTGCATCACCGAATCCTGGGCTCACTCTCTTATTTCCGACTCGACGCTTGCTATAGATAATTTAAATTTGTACCGACAAGGCCGCACTGAAAAATGTGGCGGTGGTTGGCTTCTTTATATTAAGTCATCCTTTTGTACATTTCCCCTTTAAGCTGAGCATTTCATCCTTTTCTGGAAATGTATGCTTTATTTCAGTCATCCTCCAGCACAATAAAATGCTGTTATAGGCTGCGTCTATAATCCTCCGTGTTATTCATGCAATGAAAGTGAGCTCTGTGAACTATTTGAAAAAGTGGCAGGGACTCAATTTGATGTCAAAATAATCCTAGGTGATTTTAATCTCCCAGACATTGACTGACAAGCAAATTCCGTTCCGACAAATATTCAGAAATCGGTCGAAACTTAAAAACTTTTCAAACATGATCCAACTGGTTAGTTAAGTTACTGGAACTGATAGCATTTTAGATTTAATTTTTATAAATAACGTCCACTCTCTCTTTACGAAGTTCCATCGTGATCGATTCACAAGTGATCACGCACTAATTGACTGTTGTTTTCTAGTCTCCCTTATCTGTAAAGCCTGAGGTAAAAGGCAATGACCTCGACTTTGCTCACTTAAACCATGAAAGAATAGATAATATCGTAAGAACTCTAGATAAGCATAGCATACTTTCAATCAACGATCCAACCTTTTTCAATGATCTATTGCAGAGCCTTACAGAAAAATTCCAGGCTTTTATCCCGCTTAAGATTTTTAATTTAAATACAGCCTCTTCTGTTGTTACACATTTTCTTTAAAATAGAATTAAAAAATAACAAAAGCAACTTAAAGATCCGTCTAAACATCTCTTTGTCAGTTCACTTAAGGTTTGCACAAATATTTGAATTATCATGAATAGTTAGGCTCACGCTATATAGGCATATGGAGCCTTGGGCTCTACGTGATGCCAATTCATCCAAATCTGTTGATCAAGTCTTCCATGTTCAGTCATCACCTAAGCGTCTGAATGTCATTCCGCCTTTACTTGAATGTGACATAGATTTCGTTTTAGAGGATTTAAGCAGAGCGGGATTGTTAAATAAATTTTTTGCCAACCACTTCACCATCGAAACTAGCCCTACTCCCTCAATCCCTCTGCTGTCAAATTCAAATTCACATCTAACAACCATTAATTTCTCACCTTCAAGTATTCAAGAAGAAATATCTTGCCTAAAGAATTCACATTCGGTTGGAACTGATAGCATACCAAACTCACTTATTAAACAGTTAGTAGATTTTCCACCCTCAATGAGCAAATTATTCTCAGTTTTTCTCGAAATCGGTTTCTTTCCCGATTATTTTAAAAATTGGATTATAATTCACGTTTATAAATCAGGTTCCAGCTCTGACATTCATAACTATTGCAATGTTCATAAAACGCCTTCTCTTGCTTAACTCTGAAAAAAACTAATTGC